>JAQFYZ010000598.1:0-37801 GCA_034695085.1 Cylindroiulus punctatus | reverse complement strand
TCTGGTGCCTAAAAATACCAGAGTGAACCAGTCACAGGTAATCCTTAGATTGGGGTCACTGGTGGGTCACGTCTGTGCACTTTTCTCTTTGATTCTCCTCCTTCCAAATGAAAACTTGACATTTACATGTAAACTACATGTAAAGTTTCAACCCCTTCAAACTTTGACCTTTCAAGCCCTGTAGGCCAGTTGGGATTGACCATTGCCCATTCCTTATACATTCAGTCCATTAATCCCAAATTCCCAGTGGAGGTGTGGAAATGATCGTCATGCCCCTACAGTGTATGTTAAATTGTTAATGTCGGCCCCTTATTGATGTCTGGGCCGACCGTCGGCCTCTACTTGATGTCTGGGCCTATTTCAGGAATGGGCCTATTTTAGGTATGGGCCTAATGCTGCAGCACCAATAGCACCCACCTTAATCCGGCCCTGGATGGCAGCTTCTTATCATTAAGGTTGTGCTGAACTTTTGAGATGTTAATCATTAATGTAAAACCGTGTTTCTTAAATCCTTGAGTTGCCAACGCTATATCCACTTAACATTGCTAGCTTTCAACAAGAAATGGCAGGAAGCTTATCTAAAGTTACAGTATGTATAGATAATGTACAGTAGTGGAAGAACTGAATCAATGTTTTGAGGTCATTCAAGACAACGTTAATCAAAATTTTAATGAGCGATCATTTCGATTGGGGTACACTACATCAATTCTGTCCAATTTGTTGATGATGTACATTATATATTATATAATATAAACAAATGTTTACTACAGTAACGATCGAACAGCGAGCGCTATCAATTTCTTGGAAATAGCGCTAGCTTAACAATCTAGGGTATCTGTATTACAGTAGGTCTGTTGTTACACATATATTTAAATTTTGATATTTAGATTTTGATATTTACAATGACAATCTATATATGAACGCAGTCATCTGACAGCATATTGTTTCTCATTTCAGAATGGCCAACGGCAAGAAAACGTCACAGTCCATATTCTATGCTCAGTTTGGGCTGAATATAAACCCATAAGATGTCATGACCAAAGTTGAATTAGTATTTACCAAATATCAGTAACTTATTTATACCATGACTTCGCTATTAGTCTGTTGTCGAGAGCATCCGCCAAGAACGCCTAAAAATGATGAATATAGCAGTCATTCCAACCCAGCGTATGTGCCACAAGACAGTAGTTATTTTTCCCTGCCATTCTGCGAGACGACAGGGATTCGATGCCTCAAGAATCCTCTTCTGCGATTGGTGTGCCTCAACATGTTAGTTTGTGGAATAGAATTCTGTGCAAGTGCTGGCTTCACGTACATTCCTCCCATGTTGCTCAAAGCAGGATTTGGAGAAGCATCTATGACCTGCCTGATGGGAATTGGTAAGCTACATGTATAGTTGATTGAGTTTTGTCTATCAAATAATTTAGTGCAGCAGTTTCAATAACGTTAATATAGAATAATAATACAAAGTATCGATATTGTGTGTTTCAGGTCCATTCCTCGCTCTCCTCACCGTCCCCGTATTAGGCAGATGGAGTGACAGTTGTCAAACTCGATGGGGTCGCAGGCGGCCCTTCATATTTGGCATTTCTCTGCTTGTAATAATGTCACTGATACTGATAGCCTATGGTCAAAGAATTGGAAGCCAGCTGGCACCTGGGCTAAAACTGGGAGTGGCGTTCTTAGTTTTAGGAGTGGTGTTTCTGGATTATGGATGTCATGTGAGATCTTCAAAAAGTTCAAGTGATCAACTATATTTAGATCCATGCACGTTCAATATGTTAAAACCTGTGCATAATTCCTTGCAGGCTGGATTCAATCCATGCGAGGCATTGGTGGCTGACATGATGAAGCATTCTGACAACAAAGAGCAGGGTTTTACAGTCTATTCTAACATGGTTAGCTTAGGTGGCTGCATTGGATATTTAATAACTGCAATGGATTGGTCTAACAGCTCAATCAGCAGGTTAGTCTGAGAATGTTAGTAAAAAAAGTCAACAAAGAAGGGTGTTTTCCCCATCATGTTCTTCTAATTCCTAAAGACTTTGTCTCTGGTTTTCTTCAGCAAGTTTGATGGCCAGGAGCAAATGGCATTCTCTTTCATCCTCCTGCTGTTTATCTTTGCGTTGATTACAACGCTGCTGTTTGCTGATGAGAAACTTCATTCGAAGGTATCTCCTGCAGCTCTCGATCACGCTCATTACTCTGTTCTACAATCAACGAAGCCAATTATATACGACGACAACGGCTATGAAACAGGAAGTAATGACTCCCAAGAAGAGTTGAGCCTTAACGTGTCAATTTCGTCTAGCAGAACTCCAACACCTACTTTGGACATAACAATTCCAGTGTCAATGGGCCCCCAATGCAAGCCCATTTCGCATTTCAGAAGACTGCCATTGAAAGCCTTGCAGAGTTCGTGTAGAACGTTCTTCCTGTGGCCTTTTGCCATATTTTATCTGCCACAAAAAGCTTGTACTTCTGTGTTCAAGGCTATCCGTCGCTTTCTTGATGTGCCATTGGTGCTACGATTGCTGTTCGTATCGGATTTCTGCAGCTGGACTGCCCTTATGTGCCACAACATGTTTTATACAGATTACATTGGGCAAGCAATTTATGGTGGCAATCCCAATGCGGAGGATTCGTCATTAGACAGAAACCTGTATGATGCGGGCGTCAGAATGGGCAGCTGGGGTCTTTTACTGCACAGCATTACATGTATGTATTACAAATAGCCTACTGTAACACAATTTTCATTTCAGAACATTAATTCACAAAGCCATCCCATTTGTATGAAAAATGCCCTGTTACCCCATATACTGTACAGTATGTAACCATGCTGAACTTCGCAAATTCATACAAAACGGGGAATGTAATAACGAGGGAAGCAGAATGAAACTAATCCTACATTTTCCATTTCGAACAGCGATATTTTATGCCAGCTTTCTGCAAAAGATGATGATGAAATGGTACGGAATGCAACGTACATATTTCTTTGGTCTAGCAGTCTTCACACTTTGCATGGCTGGTACGATGATCTCTAACAATTTGGCCTTTATTAATATTCTCGCTGCCTTGTCTGGAACAGGATTCGCAGCCATCACAACAGTTCCTTATATGCTAGTCACAGCATATCATTCCAACAAGGAGGTAAGGGATATTATACTTGAGCATTTGTGAACATTAATTTTGTACTGGCATTGTACTACAAATGTATTTCGATACAACCTCTACATAAAGTAACATTTATTTTCTTTATTTTACAGAAATATTTTTCCGATTTTCCTAACGCCACATCTGGTCTTATTAAGACAGAAGTGGAAATTGCACAAGAATTCGATAACAAAGCTTGTGAATTAGATGAAAGTGACAATGAGAGCGATGATGGTGAATCCCGTGGATTCGGCGCTGACATAGCCGTCCTAGATTCTGCATACTTTCTGTCGCAGATTATTCTATCTCTGTTTGTCGGAACCATTGTTGATATTACCCACTCGGTAACTGCTTACATAGCCATTTCCACCCTGTTTGGTGTTTTGGCTTGTTACTATTCAACTAAGGTAATTTTTCCTCCGCAGTAAGCATGTTTAAATGCTGGATCGTGCGCACATAAGCAAATCTAGTCTTCCAATTAACGCATTAATGCACGTGTGGTAATGGTGCAATAAGTGCATTTAAAACGCTCAATTGTTAAAATAATGTACTGAGACATGTCAAAGATTTATGTACACAGTAATAACTGATAACATATTGTCCCAGCCCTGTTATGTTTGAACTAGAAAATACACTGATCGGTTATATCGATATTGGAGGAGGGATATTGACAAAAAAATATTGGCTCATGGTTTTGGCAGTTCTAATTCATTTGTGAAAGGCAGTAGGCCTACATGTATTTGCATAGTTTACCTGATTATGTTTGATGTAATATCGTTATTGCTCGCTCACATAAGCTATTTTTATACAACAAAATCTCATAATGTACATGCCAATATATTTGAAATGCCTTGAAAATAAAAATAAAAATTGCTGTACTATTCTTTTCTATTTCGTATGGCTTGGACAAAGTGAAAGTGGTGCCATAAATTTTTAGGCAAGGGTATGACAATTTCGAACCTGCTAAATCACTCCTTTAGCTTGCCTAGACATGTATACAGGGTGTTTCAAAAATGAAAAACACTAAAGATTAGAGAGTAAAATTTGAACGCATTATTTTATGCCATAAAATTGATTAGGTGGCAACAGATGGTTAACTGTTTAACTAACTGTAATCCTCGAAATGATCCTGCCACTCGAAAACCTCTCTTGAACGGGCATTTTTTAGGTTGTATCAGGAACATGAGCAAATTGGTAGACAACATACGGCGTAATAACAATATAAGTAGTAAAAATAAATATGATTGGCGAATAACATAGCTATCGCCACTTCAGAAAATGTCCACTGAAATGAGGTTTTTGCGTGACATGGTCATTTCAATATTTACATCCTGTCCACCTGACCAATATCATGGCATCCTTTCTTCGTCATTTTTTATTTAGTTTCAACCTGTACATGTAAACGATGTTGAATTTTTGAAAGTTTTAAACATCCCCAAATGGTGCATAGTAAAGGCGCGTCCACACTATGTACATATAACAACACAGCATAATAGAACGTATTCTACAACTGTATAACGTCGAATACTGAATAATTTATGGCTAAACTTTTGTTATATACAGTAAATGTAATGTGAACGTGCCTTAAAATGCTAAATACGGGAATGGCAGTACATGTAATAGACATATTTTGATATATATAATATATATACATGTATATAATAGACATGTACCTCATAAAAGGCAAAAAATGTCGTTTAATAATATTAACAGATTAACAAATCAAAAATTTGGAAAATGATCAAATTCCAAATAATTTTACATGACAGGCAGATTCATGATATTCAGTTAAACAAATTAAATTATTATTTAATTAAAACTTTTTTGCCGTTTGAACTGAGATAATCCTGCATGTTTAGTTGAGGTTTTCTCCAGAAATATAGTTATTAAACACAGATTGCACTGGTTTTCGATATAACGTTAAATAATACTAGATATATATTCTTGGAAACAACATTTCCTTTAATTGATTTCATGCCTATTCTACCTAATCTTCCTGAACTACAGCCAAATACTGTTATCACTATAGATAAGTCGTATTATAGAACACAGGCTTGTAATGCGAAGAGCAATAAAAAGATAATCAGTCAACTATTCGGTGATGGTGAAACCATTGGGCGACTTGATACATTGCATGGCGCCTCTAAAACATTCAACCCGAAGCAGAAAACAGAATTTACAACACAGTATGTAAACTCCAACTAGCGATTTAAAAATCCAAGACTGAAGAAATCAACAATGAAAAATCTGTCGTATTGGATATCTTTGTGCTTTTTAATTGTCGTTTGTCATATAAATATTGGTAAGTTAACGCCCATGTTTTATAACATTACGATAATATAATTATGTTAAAATCATCTCACTAAAAACTTAATTAAATGTCACTAGCTCTATTTTGGAAATTCGAGGCTTTTATCCTTATACATTGATGATTGTCAAATTTCCAGATACTAGTGATTTTTATTTTTGTCATTTTGACATATAAATGTAATTTATGTTCTGAAATATAAAGGGAGTTATTTAAACTTTCTCGATGCAACCCAGGAATTTAGCGATCAATCGATAACACACGAAGTCTAGCAGGTCTGTAATTCATTTTCAACAGCAATATTGCTTTTTTTTTTTTCAAAAAATAACCTATTGCTGTTAATTTAGCTTTATGAAATCGCTATAGCAACTGCTGTGTAAATCATCATACGATCGTATATGTAGATAGCACGAGCTTGTGTAAATAGTTGCATTCATGCAATATTACAAAAGAATGTCTACATGCCCAATTTATAATCAAATGAGGACACACACTATAAATCAAGTACAAGCATTATCCAAGCTAACTCCGATATTCTTTTTTCAGGTTCTGCATCTGATAGTGGATTATGGTGCTTGCAATGTTCTTGGTCGAACACTGAGATATACACAACTAATGGAACGAACACAACGGGGGACCCATTGTGTATCATTGCTAATTTGGACGATATAACGGCATTTCCCCCAAACCCAACTTCGCCCATAGTCAACCCTTTGTGTACCTATGACGAAACTGCATATAAAAGACTATTAGAAGGACCCTGTTATGATTACGGTTGTTATGCTCAAACGGGAAAAGCATGCGTCAAATGGACTACATATAAGGGCAGTAAGTATCACGATTTAATATGAACTGTCATCAGATTGATAACAGGCTTGATAACACAATGAATGTTGTGCAATGCCATCAGGGAGCCGGATTGTTGCTGCGATTTATGCATAATATTACAATATCATGCAATTTGCCCTCACTTTGTTATTCATTTCAAATAAATATGTCCAAACTTATTCATTTTCATGGCTTGCGTTATAAAGGAAGTTAATGAAAAAGAAAACTTCAATAAAGTTATCAAAAAAATAAGCCATGCCAAATTCTTTTTCAAATTAATAGCGCTGCACTGATATGGAATCGAAAACAGCTGATTATATCAATCAGAGCATACCTCTTCCCAAAAACGCGATATGACAGTTTTATTGTAATCTTTCCAGATATGGGTTTTTGATAGTGCTCCTTTTTTGCAGGTTTCAGCATTTTTTTTCCCGCTTGTGCAACTACCGTTATACAATTTGTATTTATAAATTACACACAAAAGCCAATACTTTGATTCTGGATATAATGCATTACGATGAAGCAAATTAATGTCATTTATATGGGAGACAATTGCTTTTTAATAACACGTGTATGCATGGCATTACAGGGTTCCCCAGAAATTCAATTTTCAACTTCCCTAACTTTTCCAGGTTATAAAAAAATTTCCCACAAAAATGCGAAAATCTGGTCAATGTAAAAAATGCTATATTTATTGTTCGTTGTTCACTATAAACATGAGGTGAACAAAAAAACTTCATAACGAACCAGCAATAGAGGAAACATTGTAATAAAAAACTTAAAATTTGCATAAGTACTTTCAAATTTACTTTATTGATAACTTCCACAGATTTGTTTACTTCGATTGATAATTTGAGTTAATAGAAATAAAAAAAATTACCTATACATATAAATAACTTTTTCTTTGTCAGGTTATTCGTCTTACAATCAGCAGAAAAAAAAGAAAAGGTTTCCAAATTCTTGTCAGAGAAAGTATTTTTTGAAATGGGCTGTGTCATTTCTTCACTTCTGTGTCAAGAGATTTATTACAATTCCCTGACTGTTTTAAAATAAATCAATCTTCCCTGACTTTTACAGGCCTTTCCAACTTCCCTGACTTTTACAGGCCTTTCCAACTTCCCTGACTTTTCCATGTTTTCCAGGCCTGGTAGAACCTTGCATTATTTGGCTAATGCATTCTTGAATCAAAGTTCTCTTGCTGCATGCAGTGTTAAGTGATAAGCTTTATTTGTAGCAAATAAGAAAAGTGAAACAAGATTGCACAATTTTCATTTTAGCTTAATCCTGAACACATTAACACCAACCATAGAGATTGTGAAGAGCGTTTTATGATGTTTTGCAATTTAATACGAAATTACAGTTTCCTGTCATTTTTTGCCTTCAGGTGTGCTGATGAACATCACTCGATTGTGTGCAGTTGTTGGAAATGAAAACGGATGTTTCCATCAGTCTTATGGAGATGGTTATTCCAAAGAAGTTTGCATATGCGATGACCAACATTTTTGCAATTTGGCGTGGACAATGCATAGCGGTCACTTATTTGTGTGGTTTTTTGTTGGAATTTCTCTGATGCTGCGGTGGTGGATTGAATCGTGAAATTATTTGATGTAGTCCTCATAGATAATGCCTGGATTAATTTCGTTACCTATACTTCCTGTCGATCGAAAGCTATTTATTGATTGTATCAGTTCATTGAATTCTAAACATTTTTGTGACTTTATTTTTAATAAAATTTAAAAATGATTATATTGTCAGAATTATGGTGCATTGTGTTTGCAGACTTCAAATTGGATGATTTAGTTACAGGGACGATTACTATTTGATAAATATTCAATGCTGTGTTATCGGACCACAACACGAATGAAATACTTATCGTGCTTTCTGAAAAACATTCTGTGCAAGCTGAAATATTTATCTAAAATTACGTAATGCACTGATAAGCATAATCATTTGATAGTGAAGATATGTCAGTTACATGTATATTCATCCAACTGTCACCATTTTTATTCAGAATAAGCTATCAAGCTCGTCATAAACTTCCTCACAATATTCAGCCTAGATTTATAGGTATAACATGGCCAGGGAATGGCTATATTTGTGTTGTATTGTCTTATGCGAATTTGGCTTTGGTATGTATACATTTATTCAAATTTATATTATTGCACTACGTAGCCTATAGGTCTACATAGTAGCCTACAGTTTTTCAGTGTTAACTCATCACCAATCATTTTTACGATGCGTCAACACCAGTTTCTTATGAAATCTGCTCAATGTAAGAAAGAACAAAGGGACAGCTAATCAGAACGATTCAGCTTATAGATTTGGTTTTCATGTCACGAGTCTGGCATGAATGACGGAAATGACCTGGCCAGATCAGATGTAAAGATTCTTTTGAATGCAATATTGACTTATGATTTTTTGCACAATTTAGTTCTATCAGAGGATTTCTGGTGTCTACAGTGTACATGGGAAGCTAACATTGTTTACAGTAAAAACAGCAGCAATGTCATGCCCGACAATAATTGTATAATCGACGACTTAGAAGACATCACCAAATATCCTCCAGATTCGCCAACTCCTACAGTAAACCCAGTTTGTCACTATGAAGATACTACCAGTAATTACGAAGATCTCTTACGAGGGGTTTGTTTTGACAATGCCTGTTATGCTACAGGGTCAAAGGTCTGTGCCAAATGGACAGAATATAGAGATGGTGAGTACATGTAAACCTATGAGTTAACGTTGCTGGCATTTAGATGTTGACACTACATTTACATTGGATGTGGATCTTATTATGTCCCTATCATTGCTCACTATATAGAGTACATGTACGTGTATTAGTCTATTAGACATTGTTATACCCCAGTTCCATTACAGCGGTTACCAATCTCTTTTTGCAGCTGTAATGGAACCGGTGTATTAGAGGGCTTCCGTTGACCGTTTGGCGAACTGACCAAACTGTTCATAGACCTAAACTATGAAATTTATTCAATTACTGGTTCTTACGGGTAAACATTTTCCTTTAGGTAATTTAATGAAAATAATTCGTCTATGCGCAATTCCTGGGGGAACTGAAAACGGCTGCTACCAGCAATCATATGGTGATGACCAACACAAAGTGGTCTGCTTTTGTGAAGATCAAGAATACTGCAATGCTGGACAAACATTACATCGTAACATCCTAATTTATTTTTTTATTTGGCTGTCCATTGGAATTCCACCTCTGAGGTGGTGGCTGATAAATGTTTAGGGATATCAAATTGAAATTTTGGATCAATCTTTTCCAAACTTTCTATTGGAAATTCGTATAATACTGTTGGCACGATTTTGAAAAATGTTAGCCAATTTCAGCATTTTTATTTTTTTATTCCACTATTTGCATCACTATATCACTCATAACTATGATCTGCTAACCATGGTTGTTGGGAAACATTTTTTGATAATGCCAATTTTGTAGGCTACTATCAATTTATGGCATCATAAGCATAACAAGTTTCGCTGTATCTCATCGCAGTTTACTGATCTTTTATAAATAAAATATTTGTGAGCAAAGAAAAGTGGTTTTGTTTATTTCCTTGCCATATCCATATAGACTATCGTGTTAAATGAAAGTTGCAGTGAAGTGATAGTGAGATCATGAAGGCAATCGGATAGGGCTAGACATTATAACAAATGTATTCCATTAAAACGCAACACACCGGAACCGGGACCGTCAACTACAATCGATCAGATGATCAATGATCAGCTTAAAGATTGAACGTTACATGTACTCATTCCTAAACAAATTAATAACTTGAAAAAGCTACCGACTAAATACTGGTAGTGCAGTTATTATGTATCATCTATGAATTCACTGCATCAAGCATAAACCGTTTACATGTGGCATGTACCATTCATTTGTTCATCTACTACTCAACATTTTACATGTGATCGGTGCAGCCGAGTGTCCCGTACTATGGTATGGGATTTTTATGACCATGCTGTTTGAAATGCATGTAGCCTATACATCGAACCTAACCTCTTTTTATTATTTGTACGATTCTGGGTGACCAGTAGACCATATATACTGTCATTTGGTGTATGCATGGGCGCAGGCAGAAATCTTGTTAGGGTCTGGGGCAAGGCCCCCAGTTAGACAACAAGTGGCGTAAAGGATGCCAATCAGTCACATTTCAGGTAAAAATAACAACGTTTACAAAAATAGCAGCCTTTGGAAACAACAACCAATTAGTGTCGTAAATGGACGACACAAGCCAATATAATTACCTTCACCCGGCTGGTACAAATCAAAAGTTCTCACTGCATCTTCTGGAGCACGTACCGAATGTATGCGGTTAGTCGTAAATCCTAGTGCATATCAGCGGCGTGGACAATCACAATTAATTCGCATCAATCTATTACATTACTGTTTGGCACACTTTCCATCAGAGTCACTTTTTCTGAAACTTTCCGCGCCACAATGTGACCATATGTAGGGAATTACAACATTTTCGTTAAACGTACTGCCAAGTAGTACCAATTGGACCGCTCAAATCTCATCTCCATACATTATCATGATCCCTCTGCAGAAAAGGATCATGTCATTATTTACAGACTGTAAATTGTATCTCGCTTTGATAGCATGATCTTGAATTTAAAACAATTTGAAAATACACATTACTTGAGGCTATTCGATAAAACGCTTGGGCTGAATCATGATTGAATTTATAAAATGTTTTTAAAATGCCGCGGTAAAATTGTTGATGTGGTTACGAAAGGTGTACGCTTAATGACAACGCCGTTAAGTGGGCCTGGCTTGGTTGCTGAGCGTTTCCAACTATAAATCGGTAAAACAAAAGTACATAATGTTGAAAATATAAATGCTAGAATGTCCATTTTGTATTACTAATACGTTCGTTACCTTTTCTTAGACCGGTCTGCCTTTGAATCCTTGGTTCTCAAGGTACTGTAGGCCTACGTGACACCGGTCACTTTCGATCTCATCACCTTATTGAAGTAAAAAAGGCAAACCCGAAAATGAAAAGTGCCCTAATGGTTGCTGAGAAGCCTTCATTGGCACAGTCTTTGGCCCAAATCCTTTCCGATGGTCGTTGCACCAGCCACAGGGGTTCCAATGGTGCTTGTTCTGTCCATGAATGGGTTGGCAAATTCAGAGGAGAGGCTGTCAAATTTAAAATGACATCTGTGTGTGGCCACGTACTTACGATGGATTTCATGGGAATGTACAATAGTTGGGACCGTGTTGACCCTGTAAGTTACATCTCATCTGCATGGGCCGGAGGATGTGCAGATTCCTGAATGCTTCTATAGTTCGATCAAACATAATTGTGTGCACTGTGCGTGTACTCACGTTTGTGTTCTGTAGAATCACGAGGCCATCACCTCGTTTATTCTCAATGCTAATTGCTTATTTCAGGCCGAATTGTTTACGTGCCCAACAGAGAAGAAGGAAGCGACACCAAAGTTGCAAATGCCAAGATTTCTTCAACAGGAGGCTAGCTATTTGAATAATCAAACCATTCTATTGATCTATTTTAATAACAACTAATTGGAGTTATAATTCTATTTTTAGGCGAAGGGCATTGATTACCTTATTCTGTGGCTGGATTGTGACAAGGAGGGGGAAAACATTTGCTTTGAAGTTATCAATGCAGTTCAACCAGTCATGAACCCACCGATACGACAGGAAAAGACAGTCTTTAGAGCGAAGTTCAGTGCCATTACTGAAAAAGACATCAAAGCTGCAATGAATAACCTGATTGATCCCAATGAAAATGAGTCCCGTTCAGTTGATGCCAGGCAGGAGTTAGATTTACGTATTGGATGTGCTTTCACCAGATTCCAGACCAAATTTTTCCATGGCAAATATGGCAACTTGGATAGCTCTCTGATCTCTTATGGGCCTTGCCAAACGCCTACCCTGGGATTTTGTGTTGATCGCCATGACATCATTCAATCCTTCAAACCTGAGGCTTATTGGGTTCTAGCAGTGCAGGTGAAGAACGTGTTTACACAATGCATGCATAAGCTAACTTTAGTTGCACGATACAAGTTGATGAAATATTTGATACACAGATTTTTGTCAATAAATACGTTAGTACCAAATATATTGCATTCATAAATTAAAGTGTCCAATTACTTATTGCTCGTGACATTTGAATTCCAGGCAACCCATCCCGGTGGTTCCACACTTCAACTTGAATGGGACCGGGTTCGGGTGTTTGACCGTGAAGTTGCTCAATTATTCATGAACAATATCAAAGGCGAGAAAGAAACTCGAGTCACCGATGTGATTCAAAAAGAAAAAGTAAAGCAACGCCCGCAAGCCCTCAACACAGTAGAACTGATGAGGGTTGCCAGTTCAGGTCTTGGCATGGGACCTCACCATGCCATGCAACTGGCAGAAAAGTTGTACACTCAAGGATATATCAGTTATCCTAGAACGGAGACTACACATTACCCAGAAAATTTCGATTTGGTGTAAGTCAAGTCACATATACGCTTTTCTTAGCTATCAATTTTGTAACTTTTCAAAATTGTTCTTGTTCAGAGGTACCCTGCGGCAGCAAATAAACAGTCCTGATTGGGGAACTTTCGTCAGTTCTGTCCTTGCTCAAGGGATTTCTAAGCCACGGTACAAAGGAAAACTATATTGCATAATATATAACAAGAGTAGGTCTGCTCAATAACTCAATTCTTATAATGCAGAAAAGGAAGCGACGTAGGAGACCATCCACCGATTACCCCTATGAAGCCTGCAACTAGCAACATGTTGGATGGAGATAGTTGGAGGCTGTACGATTATATCACGCGCCATTTTATTGCTACGGTAAGCTTTCATCAATGTGTTTTGAGAACCATCACCAATGCACGGTGTGTCAAAGTGTTGAGTGACCCTACTGACTTGTTATTGGATCTCCACCAGTTAAGTCCGGATTGCCGTTACCTTCAAACCACGGTCCATTTTCAAGTGGGCCCGGAATGCTTCACTTGCTCTGGCAAGACGCCTTTGGATGAGGGATTCACTACAGTGATGACGTGGCAAGCCATATCCCCTGATGAAACTCTCCCTATCTGTCAAACTGGGAGCGTGTATCCAATCACCGAGGTAGAAATTTCAAAACACTCATTCCTAAAGCAGGCTTGATTTTTAACTGCATATTTTTCATCAGTCCAAGTTGGCAGAACGACAAACATCTCCTCCCGACCATCTGACAGAGAGCGAGTTGATCACGCTGATGGAAAAGCATGGTATTGGTACTGATGCCAGCATTCCCGTCCACATCAACAACATCTGTCAACGAAACTATGTAACGATTGGCAATGGCCGCAAGCTCATTCCCACCACCTTGGGTATCGTTCTGGTGCACGGTTATCAGAAAATCGACCAGGACTTGGTAATGCCAACGATGAGAGCGGCCGTGGAACAACAACTCAATCTTATTGCACACGGGAAAGCAGATTTCTCTGCTGTGCTTAAGCATGGCCTCGAGATTTTCAAGCTCAAGTTCCTTTACTTCGTACGTAACATTACAGGCATGGATGACCTGTTCGAAGTTTCGTTTTCTTCTCTGGCAGATAGTGGAAAACCTCTCAGCAGGCATGTTGCACATTATTCTAAAATAGATATTCTCTCATTCTATTTCTCTTAATTTCTATTATATTATACGATTGGGGTGGGGAGATTCCACGGGAATCCACAATCAAAATCACAATTAGGTTTGCTGACCCCAGATCGAATTACTTGGGTCTCGAATGTGTTGCGGGTATTTTCACACACTGAGCCACCTATTCTGTAAAGACATTGTATGCTTGTAGCTAATTATTTTAAACCCCCTATTGCAAATAGGTGTGGTAAATGCCGTCGTTATATGAAGTACGTGCAAGAGAAACCCAGCCGCCTCCATTGCACGGCTTGCGATGACACATACAGTCTCCCACAAAATGGCGTCATCCGCTTATTCAAAGAACTAAAGTGCCCACTAGACGATTTTGAACTGCTTCAGTGGTTCGGTGGGAGCAAAGGCAAGGTAAGAATCTGGAAGCCATCCGCTAATCGATCAAACTTTCATGATAGCTATTTGCTATTTATCACCACAGAGCTACACATTTTGCCCTTACTGCTACAATGACCCACCATTTCGAGATATGCGCAAAGGTCTTGGCTGTAACGCCTGCACTCACCCAACCTGCTCGCACGGTCTGGCTGTTAATGGCGTATCTGTGTGTTTTGCTTGTGAGAATGGCATCATCGTTTTGGATAATGCGTCTGGACCAAAGTGGAAATTTGCATGCAATAGGTGAGCTATCTTTCATTGCATTTCCCTGCAGAAATTAAAAAAGTATCATACAAGCGTCTTTTTATGTAAGGTGTGAAATCATCGTGAGTGCATTCGAAGAAGCTCAGAAGGTGAAAGTCTTGGAAGAGACGTGCAATGAGTGCGGTAGTCAGCAAGTAAACGTGGAGTATAAATCAGTAAGTAGGCCCTGATATAATTAATGCAGGGAATTAACGTTGGTTTCAACACTGCAAAAAGGCATTTTTCTTACCTTAGGACAAGTCAAAGCTTCCTGATGGGCTACCAGAAGCAAGTGGCTGTCTGTTTTGTGAGACCAAGTTTGCCCCATTGGTCGAAAGGCATCAGGCAATCACTCTAACTAGGAATAGATTTCAGAATCGAGGAAGAGGCAGGGGTGGCCGTGGCGGTGGAAGAGGTGGTGGCAGAGGCAGAGGCCGTGGAAAGCCAAAGGATAAGATGGCTCAACTTGCAGCATATTTCGTCTAGGAACAGTTCAGTGCCAACTGACTTGTATGTATTGCATACTTGCTTTTAGGACTTTGTGCTGTATAAAATACAAGTTAATTTAACTATTGCTTATTTATTCTTTCCTCCAAAGTAGGAATATGGATAGTTCTGATACCATTTCATAGAATAAAAGTCAAGTCTTACTAACTTGATTATAATCGTTGTGAATTTTTTTGCATGGGTGATCTTGATTGCTTTCTTTGTTATTGTCATATGGCTAATAACAAATTGTTTGAATAGTCAAACAAAGTATTCAAAGATCAAACAATTAGCCATATGACAATATCAAAGAAAGCAGTCAAAAGAGCATCCATGACAACCATAGGTAGCAACTAGGAATTTAAATTTGTCAACTGTATTGATGGTTTTTTTGCCAATTAAATTTTAAGCAATCATCACTTTGCAAAATCCAATTGAAGCATAAAAAGTTATCCCCATCTGATGATACAGATTATTAAACCTTCAATAACCTAAAAACTTACCAAGGAAACCAAACAAAAATAGGAAGCTTACTCATCAGACATTTTCCTTCTTCAAAACAAATATTTTGCTTAGGATCTGTAACAAAGACAGGAAATTAAACAACTGGACGAAAAATCTCAAATGATATATTTTATTTGATTTGACTAGTGGCCAAGTACTTCTCTGTACACATGTACAAATACATCACCTCTAAGCTTGGCAAATTAAAAAGACCCCGTCGCACAAAACAAACAATTCGCTTTAACTATAAGGTGGGGACTGTGGCATGTCAGCTACACTAGATACATTTCAAGTTGAGATACTTGCGTAAGTGTCGTGTTCACGGGGTGGAAACTGCAAATTCGGGGCAAAAATAAGATGGTCATAGTTATCTGGAGAGAAAACAGGAACAGCAATTGGACCAGTAATGAGAAGTTGGGGCACAAAGGCAGTGTGTTAAATAGGAATTAATTACACATATATGTACATATACAGCATTAAATGCAGGTTCATTTATATCGTGGATTTGTTAAGAGGCATGTGGTATTTGGATATTAATTCACATAGGTACTGATTTAATCAAGCTATTAGTTCTGATGACAGTAAATGGGATTAAAAAGAAGAGAAAAGCTTTTGAAAGTTTTAAAACGTAGGAGAAATGCAGTGAACAAATGCAAAGTTATCTGTAGCAAATAAAGCCCCCCATTAAAACTGCTTACCTCTGCTTCCTGAAAAATACTGGTCCCACTATGCATCCAACTACAATCAGCACATGCAATGAAAGGTGAAAATATTTAAGCAATTCCGGTGACTGTTGCATTACCAGAGTTTCAAAGATTAGATAGAAAAGCCAGCTTTTTTTTTAAAAAAAAATTCAATTTTGAACAAGTTGCACAATTTAAAAATCAGGTCCTGTAATTGTTTTATCACTTGCTTTTCATTTTCAGTGCAGAAAAAAAACTTGTCGTGAAATTTCTCATACATTTTCTTGCATTAAAAAATTTATAATCATCGAGTTTTGAAAATGTCGTGCACAAAATTGGAGTGAAATAAAATCACATGAGTAAACATTCTGATTGCAAAACATTTCCTGTCATCATCTATTCACAACTAGCAACTGGGGAAATTTAAAAGAAAATGTTCATGCCTTCTGCTTTAGTGCACGAACTTTGGCTAATCATTGTATAAACTGCATTTATCTACGTGCATTAAACACAACGGAGTATCAACAAAACCAACAGAAAAGGATCTTCGAAATTGCATGAACATGTTGATAACTAATCTTGAACTTATGCTGCCAACTGGATAGTCAAGCCACAGATAGTCACAGACTAGAAGAACAAAGAAACTTTCAGCAATTATAAAGCGGTCAACAAGGAATATGGTGAATTTTGCCTGAAATTTTCATGGTGAGAGTATGCAATATCTGGTTGAAGATTTAAGTTCGTGACTGATCAACACTATGTTTATCTACGGATATAGAGTAAGGGAAATGCTCAATCAGCATTTCACAACTATTACTGTCCTATTCCTCAAACGCACAATAATTTCACCCCACCACAACACAACTCGGCAGGACTTCCGACGAGTTAAGGATTGACAAGTTAATGACAACAAAGTCTATTTGCCGAACCAGGCTGAGAAACTTTTTGCGCAACGCTTAAAAAATCTGTTGATTGTTATTCGCCAATATTTCAGGCACATCGTTTGATCTGCGATTGCAGAAATTGGGAGATTCGGCACTTTTCCCGAATCACCGTACTTCCCACAACTCACTCCCACATGCACAAGCTGTCCCATTACCAAGCCATTCTCGCTGAACAGCGCCTAAAGAAATGATGCAAACCATGCCAGTTAATGCAACTAGCCCATTTCAAAAGGTAATTACTAAATGGAAGTATTTCGTGAATTTAAAATGCAGCAAGAATATTATAGAGTTGGTTTCAGAATGCTAGAATTTGTTAATATAGTAAATTAAGCAATCATGTTGTGCCATCAGGGATCTCAGGATAACCTGATAAATTCAAAAACACACCGAATGCATTTTCATCCATGTAAAATTCGATGAACAAATTACGAGATTCAACATCTTCAGTTCTGGTTCGGCTGACAAGGCATAGCATAGATAAACAACTATAGGTTTCGGTCGTCTGTGCTAAATTAATCTTTCTGAATGGGTGCAAAGAATACAATTTTTCTTAAAAAATGATTAAATTTCAAACCCAGTTTCATTGCAAGTTCGTAAACATTGGTGGTACCGGTCTTCTGCTCAAATCTGGTTTCAAGCTTCTTATATCATTTTTAGCCTTGTCACAATCTCGCACAAATAACACTAAATAGCCACACTTACAAATAATGGGACATTTTCGATTATTTTTGAAAACTGCACAAGCTAGCACATTGAGGCTTGACAAAGATGCCACACTGTCATAGGTATGCGATGTACTACCAATGCTGGTATGTGGTATTTTGGTATCTGGTAGCACCATATACCCATTTGGTGGTTCTATATTGGTTTATATATATATATTGTATTGGTCTGTGATGGCTCCAGGTATCAAAACACCACATAAACCAGCAATGGTTTGAACAAACATACGAAAATCACTAGGATGTCGATGACAATTTTGTAAGGTCAATTTGCATGAGGCGCTTGAAATTGCAGCAGTTGAATTGTGGAATGGACAACGTTACAAGCTTAATGGCAGTTCGCCTAAATCCCTCATACCAATTTCGAAAAGAAATAGGAAATATCACATTATTTGGTAAATGCCTTTTTACGCAATGTTGGGGACAATCATGAGCAATTAGTTTCAAATAAAAAAACTGCATATTGCAGATTTGCAAGCAACTTTAGGCTAGCTTCAATCGCCTAAGATAATTTAAAAGGTGCTAAAACATTAAAATTATTTATGAAAACTACTGGTGTCTATTCAACAAACAACTTTCACATAATCACGAGAGATGCCTCCCTGACAATAGTGCTGGATACACTATAGGAACCAATACATAAAACGTTCATACTGCATTTGACTCATATCATGGGTTGCCTTATCCCACCAGATTTTACTCTGTTCTTGACATATTAACGGGGCTGATCACGTAACAAGGCATTGCCCCATGCTGATTTCGCGTTAAAATCCCAAAAAATGTGCATGTTGAACAATTCACCAAGTCTTGAAATGGGAAAGCAATTATCCGACAAGGTTCTAAAACAAATGATAATGTTTACAGTCAAGTATGATCACGATGATAAACGTCATTGCCGGCTATTACAAATTAAAAACATTCAGTGATACTGTGTTCGCAACTATTAAGAGGACCAACTTTATTGCATTGGATTGAACGGATCACATTATTAAATATCCTGCAAGGATATTTAATAATTTTTTTGAAATTTAATCGGCTTGTTCCTGCAAGCTGACGAAGATGGATGTACGTTTAGAAATTTTTTTGACAAAAATAATCGTGCGCTGAGAGTGTCCGAGGACATATTTCGACAGGTTTACGAATAAGCAATGCTCATTATTCATCATGTTGCGTACTTGACTGTACTGATAACCGATATTTAATTAACACACCCTTAGGCGACACTTGCTGCTTCATATTAAGATCGGAAACAATTTTTTCAAGGGAAATTGTCTGGGGCAAACCACTGCAGCCAAACTTAGGTCTGCTAGAAGGTGAGGCGATACGAATCAACATATATCGCCATTATAACTAAAAAAAACTTTGCCTTTCATGCCCGTATAAACAAAATTTGGTGTAGGCCCAGACATGCCCAATACCAACAAGTCAAGTTGTGCAGAAACCTATACAAGGGTTTTTACCTAGTTAAATGTGCGCTTGTGCATATCTGAAATTATTGCAAATGTTTCATTATACATGTATCCCAATGCCATCAAAAGGTATTTTCTCAGACAACCAGTTCAAGACGCCTTGGAAGAAATTGCTTCCGATGTCTCGTGAAAGTCAACGCTTGCTCTCCTTCACCCATATGAAAGATTACTGTGAAGTTCACTTACACTAAAGTGAACTCAAAACTGCTCATCCCACTTACAAATCCTACAACAGCATGAATGCTGCTCGCATATCGAAGTGCCACTTTTAAGCCAATGCATGAGTACACGGGATAAAAACAAAAAAACAGCATTGTTAGAATACTCAAACTTTCGTCGAACCAAGCAATCGATTCCGTAGCTGCTCATCGCTGAAATAGATGATTCCACAACCATTATCTGCTTTCCAGCGGCACAGTCAACATTGTGCAGAGGCTGAATCCCCTTTTAAGTTTCCATCCATTTAAGGCCTCGGATTGTTGCATTCTGATATATACAAACGATTCCATTTGCACTGCCCCATACCTTCCATGGTCGTCCTCTTTTCTATCAACTGGCGCGTACTTGCTTCTCCATCGAAGATGTGCGGGTGCAGATTTCAAAACGGCCGGTGGGAAGCGGAAAAACAAACCTGAGAGCATAAATGCTGCCTCGCCAGTGCCCCAAAATAGAACTACATACAGTAAGCCGCCCCGATCGCTGCTCTCAATGTTGCAATTTCACCTCGCCGCACGTAAGGGAGGGTACCATGCTTTCGGTGACCCCGACACAAGGCGCAACGGCTGACGACGTCATCAGTCCATCCTTCGTGACCTGTTCGTTATCCTTCTCCTGCTCACTGGCCATCACCCCAACAGCTGCTTTCTCCACGTCTCCGTTCTCGTCAGCGCCGCTGCCCTCCTCCGCAGCGCTGCTGTCCGAGTGCAGCTTCAGCGCCACGATTAAATCGTTCAAGATTTCGGTCTCCTTCTCCTCGATCATTTTAAACTGTTCATTAAATATAATGAAATGGGCAAACAGGCAGTTCAAGTGCGTGTGCAAGCCTAACATCCATATTTCTTTATAGTGCGCATAATATAGATGGGCTAGAACGTGAAAGAGCAACCGGTGGATCTTCTTCACTATTGGCTCGAACGAACTTGGAAATTCGTTACCTGGAAAAGAGAAAACCCGAGCATCAGTACGTCGGCAATGCAAGCGCTTGGCTGTCCTCTCGGGTTATGCCTAGCAAGGTTAACTGTCATCGAGTACAATTTACATAAACGAAAGCAAAGCGTTTAAGCATCTCCTTGAAATTTGGATCTAGAGCATTACAAACATGACTAGCCTGAATTTTAGACTTCTAGACACGTCATTTAATGAGAAATTACTCAACTATTATATAACTTAAATAAAAACTGAATTTATCTTCAATCTGAATTTGCTAATCTTCCACAACTGGTCGCTAAAGATTTCAACGGAAATTATCATGAGCAATCATATTAATGCTTGAAACCTTTTCACGTAACTGCATTTTTTAAATCAATGCAAATTATACTCCAAGTCTTTCCCATGATTGATCCCATGATTCCCATGCGGTTGACCCTCGGCACATGGCTCCATGGTTCAAGTTGACAAATACATCTGATGGTCTGACCAACGGAACGAATCCATCACGAAGCTTACCATATTTAGAAGGAAATATAGATTCATCATTGATAGTTTTTTGGATAAACGTCATAACATAATCCACATATTGGGGCGCCGCCACTTTACACTTCTTCCCCTTTTCGTCGTACCATTGGTACTGCCTGAAAAGAAGAAAATAAGCAATTAAGACTATTGTCATAATTCTGTTTCATATACCATTACTGGACAGATCGATAGCCATTTGAAACGCCTTTTTCTTATCCTGATTATACGAGCTCGTACTGTACATCCTATAGAAACAACTTATCGAATTTGCAATGCAAATAAGACCTGACGGACACATATGCAACACCTTCAGCATAACAACTCTCGATAATTCAGGAAATATCTAATTGCAATACCCTACGAACAAGTGACGATATTCACAGTATTAGCTGCTCTAACAGGAAATCGAGATGTCGCTTACATTGACTGACTGCTACTCTTATCAGGGGTCAACATCTCAAAATCCTCTTATTTGCATACATGTACATACCCCACGCTAATACAGGTTATAGTCATTGTTATTTCGAGATGCATTCAGGTGTATTACCGCTGAAACTCAGACAGTGATCATAACCTGTACATCCAG
This sequence comes from Cylindroiulus punctatus, assembly GCA_034695085.1. Lineage (NCBI taxonomy): Eukaryota > Metazoa > Arthropoda > Diplopoda > Julida > Julidae > Cylindroiulus > Cylindroiulus punctatus. The sequence continues at coordinate 16,144 of JAQFYZ010000598.1, read as the reverse complement.
TTTAAATTCAACTTTTTGATAACGGTAAATAATGACACTGGTGTTTCGAATAATTTAAAAATTAATGCATACCACTCCCCCAACTATAAAAATCCGTGGCTGTTACCTATTATGTAAAGCACACAAAATATAACATCAGAATTGGGAAAATTTGTATTTATGGCCTCACTTCCTCCAATAACTTTGTGGTGCATGTAATCGATGCAATAATTATGCTGCAGTCGACTAGGTAGCACAAAACTGCTTCAAAACTTCGACATCAAATTTAAGCATAAAAAGCTTAAATTTATTAACTCGGAGATTAAATACAATTTCGCCTGAGTAGTGTTAACACATATACAAAAACCAAAAGGTACTGCCGTCCTAGCACCATAGTCACATGAGAAAGTGATTTTCTCCTCATGGCTCTTAGCCTGGCAGTGATTGCCTAGTCAGAGTCAATTTTAAGTTGATTTTAAGGGTTAGTTTATGTCAAGATAAACATATAAAATTATAAATTCCGAAACTGGAATACTTGTCATTCTTGTCTACTTAACAAGTGAAGTTGGAATATACATGTTTTGTGCATATTTGAAGCAGGAAAGGTACCATAGTTTCCATGTGATCATACGCCCCCACCTTAGCATTACTGCAAAAGTTTAAACGTTCAAAAATACAAAAAAATATAGGGGAAAACTGGAAAAGATCCCATTAAACTTCAGTGACATGTTCTACATTTGGCACATATGCACGGTATCAAGCCTGTACATGGATGTGGTTCCAGGTCAACTGAAAGCAGGCACTCGGATGCAAAATATGCACACACTATTAATTCGATGAGGAATTTGGCTTTAGCATTACACCCGTTAGGCTCCACGCTTAGGTGAAATGGGAATAACGGCTTTAGCAGCCAAGCTTTCACATATCAGCAAATAAAAATGTGACCGTCATGCTCGCACAACAGGCATCGTCTCGACCAGATAAATACAAAGAAATCGAGGTTACACGTTTACCACCTTTTCTGTAGACATTGAGCACAATATCATTATCAAAGAAGTGAAGAGAAAAAAGATTACGCACCTTTGTCCTGGCCCAACCATGTCCGGACACCCCGACATGGTGCAGAATTCCGATATAGTTCCATAAATTAAATTAATATGCTCAAAACATGAAAGCGCTAGAAAAAAAAAGAACTGTGTTACAGACAAGAAATAGTCGAATGATAAATTCTACCACATGTTAGTCAAGTCCATAGAAAATTGAGCAAAACTTTAATATTGAAAGCCTCATGTGGTAAATACAAATGTTTGCCACATACAGTGAATACAGCATACTGATCATACTGATCTCATGTTGATCATTCATCTCTGGGTCCTATTTCATAAAACATGATGATCTAAGAGTTGAGGAGGAGTTACATGCGAGTAGTGAATAGTTGAGAACATATTACCTCAATTAATCTGTAGGGTTCACTTCCCAACTCATATTTGGGTACTTTCCATTAACGGAACTACCTGTTATGTTAGGGTAGGTTAGGTTAGGTTAGGTTAGGTTTTTTAAGCGTTTATACCTACCCTAACCTAACCTAACCAAACCTAACCTAACCTAACCTAACCTAACCTAACCTACCCTAACATAATATGTAGTTCCGTTAATGGACAAGTACCCATATTTGTATGAGACATGAAAACCTTAATTCCTTACAGCTATTCCTTGGATTCATGAACTCATCACACTTCTCCCATTTTATGAAATTGGGCCCAAATTCTACATTGAGCGTAATTTCATAACTACATCAACTAATGTACCATGCATTTCGAGTGTCCAAGGCCTAAGGGACCCGGAACACTGGCAGAAATAAATTGTCATTTTTGATGTTGTCGAATTTATTCACATTGATAGAAAGATTCATGAAATAATAACAGGAACACCACAAGAACAACATTCCAGGAAACTGAAACCGAAACTAGTGGAATCAAGCCAATATTTCTCCAAAAAAGTGTTTTAATGCATTCTCAGAGAACACCGTAAACCAGATTTTTTAAAATATTACAGGCAAAATGATGCATTTTCAGTACTGCAGTTGATACAGTAGTACTAATCCACTTATAATTTAGAAATTGAAAATTTTAAGGACTTCCAAGGTTTCCCTTTTCTAGCCCAGTAGACACCCTGCAGCCAAACATATTGGGTTTTGGGAAGTCCCACAGCTGCATACCCCGAAAGAATAAGTTATCATCCGGTTCTGGGGCTACCGTTAAACAACGAAAATGTGTACCAAATAAATTCAAGAAATAGGTCGCAGTGACTGGCGGCGTCGCTCATCCCCAGAATGCACCGCAGCTTCCTCCATATTCTGTACCATTTTCGAGCCCATGATAAAACGCATTTTTACCAGAGACTTTTTTCTATTACCGATTGCCACTGCCAATACGTGCTATCCAAATATTTGACAAGCTCTACAAAATCGTTCCAGAGACCCACTAATAGCCAAACCATTATTTCAGGCCTCCATTAGGAATCTTAGCATCTTTTTTGTCATCGTGATGTCATGGATTTGGGGCAAACAAGTGAAAAATATCACCAATGAAACTGTCTGTCAGCTGTGCGAACCTTCCCAAGAAAACTTTCGATGAAAGTTTCACACTTATTACTGACGTATCATTTAAGGATGGCCTCAATGGCGCAGCTAAATCCACATAAGTAATGGCACGATAATGAATTCTGTTTGCGTTGGTGAGGATGTTAACCTATATTTAAAGAAGGTTATCATTTTTAATAATTTCACGCATTTGTTCAGTGATGGCCATATGTGGAATAATTAATTTGCGGAAGAGCCTTGTGGTGTTAGTTCATATTGCATTCTTGAGCTCAAAATTCAGGCAAAACGCAAACAATTAGAAAAAAAATTAGCATGCGAGGTGCTCCAGTTCCCACTGTTATCAAATAATTAACAAAGCCAGTGCAAATAGCAAGCGTGCAACCATTCCGCAGTTTCGTAATTTTAATTACACGACCGCTACCTGTGAAATTAGACGCAGCTCGACCATTCATTATTCAGTTTTCCAATAATGAGAATAGCGCGTTGGGTGACCCAGCCCCCAACTGACAATTAAGAACAACGTTTCAGGAAATTTAGGAAGCTTTTGGGGCATCAATGGCGCAGCTAAATCGAATTTTCAAATAAGGAAATTGGCAAAGAACACCTGATTAGCAGCGTTCTGGCACTGCCTAATTTTAAAACTAAATTTGAGTAGCGGAAAAATAAGTGTATTCACGGCTTGTCATTGAAAATTATTGACACAGTTCTGCACATTTTACGGAGGTTTTTACAGGAAACAGAATTTCGATAACTCTTCAAGAAACGCGAGCTTGCCAGAAGACGTTTTTGAAATGACTGTATGAACAAATTGGGTCAAACCTTCAATTGTTGGACATGTTCATTGCAACGTCCGTTTACAAAAACAAACCACACTTATAAATATGCAAACATATGCTAATTCTGAGGATAATTTGTTTTTCAGCGGACACCGGAAAGGCCACTTGGGGAAATATTCAGGGCCAATTTTAAAATGTTTAGTTAACATTTTGGGGAAATATTCAGGGCCAATTTCAAAATGTTTAGTTAACATTTTGGGGAAATATTCAGGGCCAATTTTAAAATGTTTAGTTAACATTTTCTCGACCTCGAATGCATCCAAATGGGCATGAACTTCCCTGAGCTTCACTCCACCAAAGCTTTCTCAAACAAATATAATAAGATTCCATTTTTAGGGGTTCATTAAGCTTCTTCCTTTAATTGCAAAACCGCGCTTGGCTAATTTTCAAAGAATCAACTTAGACTAAGGTCCAATTTCTAGTATATTTTACCAGCTTTAAAAATTTCCAACTTCCAATTCAGAATCCAAATTGGCCAATAAAAACCGCGTTTCTAGCTTTTCGTCTCAACTTCTACGAATGTGCGATACAGGAATCAAATATAAGATTTCTGTCGCAATGACTAGGTTATCTACTGTACATTTCGATCACCATCACAAAAACAACATCACACAACCACAACTATTAGTCGGGAACGCTCTGTACTATCGATTTCCCTATAATCTTCAGTGAAATGTTACAAAAACTTAACTTTCAGTGGCCAATATACTTACTGTGCGATGCCAACCATTCGTTATAATCCAACCCTTTGGGAAGGTCGATAAGTTGCCTAAGATCGGAGTCCGGAATTTTCCTTTCTAAAACGGCTTCTTCTAAGTAAAGTTTATGTTCATCTTGGGAAGAAGGTTGTAAATCTTTTTCCTTTCTTCGGGCCTTCCTGTAGAAGAAACAAAAACATTGTGGTCAGAACACTGCCAGAAAACTTGCTAAAGCAGTCAATAATGTCACACTTAAACCGATCAAAATCAACAACTAATTTATTCCTTATAATTAACGGAATTTTTTGCTCAATTTTCGCTTTCTCACCACTTGTGACACCACCTTGCTACACCGGCCACCCTCCTGAACTTCATTCAATCCCACTTGTAACCCCTTGATCCACAAGAGCACTTCCTTATTACCTTTCCTCGCACCAGTTTATCCCTAGAGCCAAGTTCGCTTATACTTCCCGTTCACCAGACAACAAACAGCTTAAGATGGAAAATCCGGAGCAAACACGTGTTTGTGCATTGTTCCATTTTTTCAGGGTCTCCTCTTTTCAGACAATGAATGGGACCTAGAGATGGAAAAGGTGAGGGGCAATTCCGACCGCACATGTGTATTTTTTTCTCCCTACTCAGGGAAATGCATGGGTCAAAGGTGATTTTTTTACCATGCTTATTTAAAGCTGTTTCCCATCGAGAGTCTTTTCTCACGCAAAACTCTCGCACGGATGATTCAAATAAAAAGCCCAGAAAAAGCAAAGCAATGTCCATTGAAATCGAAAATGCACTGCGGAAAACTTTTCCAAGCCTTCCAATTTCAGCGCCTTTTCAGGACATTCCCTTTTTAAATTAAGTGTGAATGCATCTAAACGTGCATAAAAATCTACAGTGAAAACCTATTTTATAGCTGTTAGTGAGACAGCTATACACCATTTCATCGTTGCACGAATTTCCATGCATGTAGATTTCCTAACAACGTGTTTATAAAATCAAAACCAATGACAATCTACACCATACACAACCTAAACACTTATGAGAGTAAAATGATGGCATCATGAAACCACATCAGGGTGCCTATACGGGGCTTCGTATGCCACATTTTATGACTTTGCATGAATTAAAAACTATCCAATCAATCCTAGCAAAGGTAACAACAAAATTGAAATTCCAATCAGGCTAATCTCGATCGTCCTAAAATGACCAAAAATATAATTATAAAAAATTATATTATAATTATAAATAATATAAAATTTGCCATAATTGCTTAGGTAACAACCAAATTGAAATTCCATGGCTTATCTCGATTGTCCTATCATGCCAAAAAATGTAATCAACATTAGAATTCCATAAGTCTTCATGTTAATTTCATGTCATTTCCACGTCCGGCGAACACCCTGTACCCCTGTATACATGTATATCCCCATTATTTTCAAACCGGAGCAACCTAATAACCTTCACCACCTGCAAACACCTGATGTTTTACTTTCCGCAAAGCCTAGGTGGAAACCTGCGAGTCGGCAGTGTGACACATCACCACATGGAGGGAAAATCCCCACGTCAACACATTACGCAACCTAAATCGTGCGTTTTCGTATTACATCAGCAGCGTCGCAGTTTCGTCAAAAGCGAAAAAAATGAACATTAAAGGTGTGTCCACACCATATAACAAAACATAATATGACACACATGTTTTGAACTTGTAAAACGCCATGCAGCGTCACATATAATTTGTAGCTATGCTATAGTATAGTGAAAATGTCACATACAGTTTTCTTATGTTGTACAACTTTACTATATACATGTAACACGTTTTGTGACATAGTGAGGTCACGCATAATGATAATGTTCATATAGTGTCAAAAAAAATTATTCAAATACACTGAATAGGTGTACAACAATGTTACATATTCTTGTAGAATGATCAACAAAATGCTTCAGATAAAAAACCATCATGAATATAAATGAAAGGGTCGAAATGCTTCAGCGCTGATTGCTGCTCAAACATCAAACATACAGGTCAATTTTCCTAAGAATTAAGCCAGTGATATTGTCATTCCACACCTCTGTGGTTCAAAATGGCGACATTAAACATTCCCCTTGTACGCAAATATGACATGTCCGTGCAAAACAATGCACTACCCAGCTCCGTTCACAGGCCGGCTTTCGAGTGAATCTTCTGACAATATACCATTGAAAACCATCCAACCCAAAATTTTACATGTTACACAATGGCATTACGACATGCAAATAGCAAGTTTGCATTCAATTTTAACGAGTCTGCCCTTGCTGGGGAATATCATTGACCTTTGAGGACATGACCCTTAAGCGAATCCTCCAACACGCACCGTAGGATTGTCGAAATTTGTGGGGACGGACATGATCATCTGATCATGCTTACAAGTTTTTTGTATACGTGGGCATTAATTAGCAAACAGACCCTTAGAAATATAAGCGCTGTTAGAGAGAATGGGTGCATGACAATCAACTTGAAGTACATGTACAAGTGCATCCAAAACCAAACAGGGAGACATGATGGTAAGAAATACCAAACATCTAAACACATTTTAAACCTTATACACCAACATCGATTGAATCCAGAATTCCTACCTAATATCTGGACGTCGAAAGAATCTTACTGAAACCCATTTCTTCATGTGCACCTTTGCTATGACTGTACGCCAATTGCCAACTACAGAACACGTACTGTCTAGATCCCATGGAGCACATGTGCACATAGTGTGTCACGCATACTTTCATTATTTCCAATTAAGTGTCACCACCTGACGCAGAGGAATGGCAAATGGTGTCGACTGCAAAGTACATGATTCACTAGTCAATTCAAATCTGCAACGATGCCATGCAAATTACTTCGTTGAACATGGAGAGATTTTTAGGATGTCCAATGTATACAGAATAAATGCATGCCAAGTGGTCAATGTGTCCATTAGGGAAGATGATCACAGGCTGTCACTACATGTACATGTACATGTACGTGCAGGTTCATTGCCAAAATGAAGCTATACCACAGAAAAGGACAAGAAAAACCAGATAATTTTAGCATTCATATGTGCAGAAGTGAGTCAAAAAGGTATTATCATTTCAACGTGCAAGAATTAGTCATAAGGATATTTACCATTTACTGTATACATTATGTGCAAGAGTGAGTCAAACTGAGGTCGATGGTACACTGTACAGAGGTCTACAGTTGTAAATTGCATGAGACACATTAATTGCACTTGAGTAGACATTTTTTGCCATTCGAAATGCATGTTATAGGAGATTTTACGAATGACTGTTTCCTTACATTTCCAAGTCATACCAATTTCCCTAACTTTTCCAGATGACCAGGCACCCTTTGAGAACCAAGGAGCGAAGCTACATGTAGCTGAAGGTTTCAACTCAAAAATCTCCCAGTTTCCAGGTTTCACAGTCACCATGAGCTTTGATGGGGGTGTATTAAGTTTTACTTGCAATTATGGTTACAATAATAACATGATTTATTAAATAAATAAATAAAAATACCATTTAATGGTAAAATCTTTTTTACTCTCCAAGCAGTCGCCCTGTATACTTGCGATTATCCAATTCATTTTTATCGGAGCATTAATGCGAAGGTCGAATTTGATTAACTAGAATTCCAAGGTTACAATTTGGTTCTCGACAATAACAGTTCAGGCCAGCACGCCATGGATTAATCGTAAGAAGACATGCGAGCAAGTCGTTAATGTGACACCATCGTGTCATGGCAAGTGTGAAAATTAAAGAGCAAGGACTTTCTTCAACAGCTCATTTTCAGAAGTTGAGTTATGCTAGTTATTATCGACAGCAGAAAGAACCTTCTGTCAATTTTCAAGCAGGCCTTGTTAACACATTTCTGACACCGTCACTCGAAATAACGCACAAAATTACCACCGACCGTTACTGAAATTCGGTCATAAAAAGTTAGTGTAGGTTTTTGCCCCTGCACGGAAATGGGATGAAACTGATCAATTTGAAACAGCATTACAGTATTTAATGGTGTATTGCGTGAAGCCATTGTAGAACCATGCAGGGCCAGAATTCCAACACCCCTGATTGCAGGATACACCCAGAGATACAATTTTCAACTTCCCTGACTTTTCAAGGTTTCAAAATCAATTTTGTTGGTAACCTTGATCATGCATACAGTACGAAATATGCTGATGCGCACGTATGGGTGCTATATTTATTGATCATTGTTTACATGCACATATAAACAAATGAGAACACGTTCATAAGCAAAAAGCAAATTTAGACGATATGAGTAACCTTACTTTGTCCTCCTCCAAATGTGTACATAATAATGCACATCTCAACTACTAGTCCAGTAAACAAGAACTTCGCCTATACTACAGCAGGCGAAATTAATTTTTTTATGTCTCTCGCATTTTTATTTATTTATTTTTCTTTTGTTCACCGTTTTTGTGCCTAGCCTAACCCAAAAACGAGATTTTACATTTCGATTAACCACCGCAGGGGGCAATCACTGCCAACGAGCCTTCAGGAGAAAATCACCATAACACAGTGTGTCCATGGAGTAGGGGCGGTAGCAGTGCATAATGTAAATAAAGTTAGCCAATTTAGATTACTTTTTTAAATTTACACTTTCATTATTAATTACCCCACACAGCTGCTTGTCATCTCAATTTAGTGTATTGTAGCTATATAACGTGCATTATTTATTTGTTGAATTTCCATGACTTTTTCAATTGTAAATTAACTTTCCTGAGTTTTTAGGTCTTTTCAACGTCCCTGACAGTTCCAGCTTTTCCAGGTGTCGGGGGAACCGTATATTATTAAGAACTATGGAACTATGGAATTTCGATTCACCACCGCAGGAAGGCAATCACTGATAAGGAGCCTTCAGGAGAAAATCACCATTACACAGTGTGTCCATGGAGTGGGGGCGATAGCAGTGCATAATGTAAATAAAATTAGCCAATTTAGATTACTTTTTTAAATTTACTCTCTCATTATTAATTATTCCACACAGCTGCTTGTCATCTCAATTTAGTGCATTGTAGCTATATAACGTGCATTATTTATTTGTTGAATTTCCATGACATTTCAATGTAAATTAATTTCCTTGAGTTTTTCAGGCTTTTTCAATTTCCCTGACAATTCCAGCTATTGCAGGTGTCGGGGGAACCGTACATTATTAAGAACTATGGAATTTCGATTCACCATCGCAGGAGGCAATCACTGTCAGCCTACGAGCCTTCAGGAGAAAATCACCATTTAACAGTGTCCATGGAGTAGGGGCGGTAGCAGTGCATAATGTAAACAAAGTTAGCCAATTTAGATTACTTTTTTAAATTTACATTTTCATTATTAATTATTCCACACAGCTGCTTATCATCTCAAAATACGTATTTGTTGTACGTACAAAAACTGTGGTATAAATATTTATTTGTTGAATTTCCATGACTTTTTCTATGTAAATTAACTTTCCTTGCGTTTTTCAGGCCTTTTCAATTTCCCTGACAATTCCAGCTTTTCCAGGTGTTGGGGGAAGCGTATATTATTAAGAAGCATGGCAACTACATGAACTTTAATTCGCCCCCACCATCAAGGGGGTGGCAACTTGTTGGGAGGGGGGTTTGGAGCCCAACCTTCGTACCATTCCAGAGCCCCCTCCCCCGAAAACAAAGGCAATTTCCATTTACAGGGTGTGTCAAAAACCCGTCCTGCATTTCCGCGTTTCACTCCCTACAAGTTCGAGTCGCTGCATTTACCGAAAATGAAGCCAGTTCGCGTGGGAGTGAGATGGCAAGGACATTAATTACCGGATCAAGTTGGGTGTCTCAAAGTGAAAAGTTGAGCGCGCGTCTGTTAATTCCCGAATAAAAAACGAATAATGGAAGAAATGCAACGCCGAACCATAAAAAGAAACAATGGCGACGTATACGCCATGAACTGACCTCTTCACGCCAACCTGATCTTTGGCCATTTTGTTGGTTACCCCACTCGCCAAACAACGTAAAATTCGGCGATTTAATAAAGGCCTGCATATACGGCTCACATGATATAATTAGAATAACTCTCGGATAATTGGAATTCTAGTTAATGGCTCGTTGATGCGAACCACCAGCAACACAGCCAACCCCATGTCGGATATAGGCATGGAAAGAGCCATAAAGATGAGGATGCCAAAAAACGAGAACCAGAATGCTGAATAAAAACAATAATTACGTTGCGAGATAAACCTTATTTAATTTGGTGCTGTTTAGTGACCCTTTCATGGGTGAACAATAATTTCACCTTTGACCGTGATTTTTAGATAAAAAAAATTGTTTCCGGTACCTGTAAATCTACTGATATGACGGCCAAAAACTACATTATGTGGAAAAAAGTTTCCCTTACTTTCAAGCGATTTTTATTAAAACCTTTATGAACTTTGAAAAAAATAGGCAGGGCTATCATGAAATCCTACGTATTTTCATTTAAAAAATAAATGAAAAAACTTACACTGACCAAATTTTGGACAAGTTTAGGTATAAATGTATGTTAATTTTTGTAATGGACAAATGTATTAGACACTTAGCGTAGCACAACCGAAAGTTTATTTTCATTTTCATGTCTTTTATAAAAGTTGATTATGGAAGTGCAAATTTCCTAACGAAAGTAAAGTCCTGATAAGCTTACTTAGCGATGCAAAATGAACGTTATTTAATGTTTATTAAAAGTATTGACGGTAGGTTAAACATTCGTTTCGTTAAACTAAGCCGAAAAAAACCTTAAGTTAAAGTTAACGTTTGTGCTTTTAATAAACGTTAAAATAAGGTTTATTTTGCATCGCTAAGTATCTAGTAAGACTACTATCGTTAGGAAATTGCACGTCCATAACAAGCTTTTATAAAAGGCACAAAAATGAAATTAAACTTTCGTTGTGCTGCGCTAAATGTCCATTATTTTGCGCAATTACACGCAAGTATACGGAATTGTTAAAATAATTGTCCAATGCATACTCAACACATGTATAATACTAATCAATTCGTCAGGTTTTCCAAGTTAGTATCCTCCCTTGGTACAATTTACACCGGAAAAGTGCTTTTTAATTAAGTCACCTTTCCTGGCAACCAAAACAAAGCTTGTTTGAGTACTGCGCGAAATGTAACAACCAAGTGTGAAACTGACAATACATGTACCGTATATCATCAACAGCATCTAACCTACACACCTTTTTCTTTCAATTATAATTTTTCAGAGAAAAGTGACAAAACAGGACATGAAAAGTGGTCGCCCAAGATTACACAACAGAGTTCACGAAACTGATTGGCGTCAAAGCTCAAGTTCATGCGTGCAGGTTAAAACCGATAAGCTTGACTGCAATGTAAATCAATTTGTCCACTTCCGTCTCGAACAACGTCCTCTTACAGACATTGGATAACCCCATAGCCACTAGCATTTAGTTCCAATTGTTATTCGCAAGAAAATCGTTCAGAAAACTTGCTTCACAATCAGCATGTGTTAGTTATATGGGGCTTCGTGCAGTTTTATGATAGGCGTTGTCACACAAGTTGAGGATGTTATCTTTATCAAAATTAAGGAAGGTTTGAATCTTTTGGTCCTATAAGATGGCATTGACATAATTAGTGGCGCATATATGGTACGCAGCTAACTGCATGATCGCTATTATTTCGGTGAAAATTATTATGCACGACTAGTCAAATATCATTCAGCATACACGAGGGATTTTTTATGGTTGAACATACAGGCCTGTGCAAGGATGCAGGCAATATGTTACCATTAAGTAGCTCAGTAAGAAACTTGGCTGCAACCATGAGGGAAATTGCGGAATGTTAAATGCATGTATCAGTGACAGCGCATCGCCCCCATCGCGAATATTTCATTTTTTCCGCAGTAGTTGTTAAATAAAATGGTTTTGTGTTCCAAAATACAGTAAATTCAATCGAAGGTCGCCTGCACGGCTATTTTCCATGCGGACGCAATAAAATAATGATGGGCTGATCTGAAAACTATGCAAATCACACAATACTAGATGCATGGGTGGTGTTTTTTAATCCGTGCAATTTTGTGGTCCTTCAGGTCTTCAATATACACGTATGAAAGAACGTTATGGCACTGTGAATATGTATGTCATGGCTATCGATTGACTGGAAGGCCTAATTGCCATTGCTTAATTTCTGCAATAAAAGAACCAAATGTCGAGAGTGATGAAAGCTAAATTTTAACGTGTTTGCGCAATTCCATCGTTAACACATTTTCTGGTTGGTATTTTCCTGTAGTGTATCATCGTCCAATCTTGATATTCATCATAAAATAAGGAACAGTTTTACTGACAGATTTGCTCTCCACCCAATATCTTAAGGAAACAAGCAAGAACCCCTGCGTGGGCTGCGAAACAAGAATGGACCAAGTGTACCGGCAGGTAATCAAGGTTACAAGTAGAACGGAAATTAAAGCCATCAAACTAATGGTATTTTTTGTTACTTTCACGTCCGTTACTTCCTTAATATCTCACTTTTTATAATACCGTAAATGGATAACCGAGCAGTGAATCGAGTTTTGGCATGGAAGAAAGATAAGGTTCATCCAGTGGGCATACCATCAAAATTACGATACCCAAGAGACCATAAAAGGGAGTAGAGGGCATTGACAATCATGGGTTACATCCAACAGGAACACCTCGATAAAAGTACATGTACAATGTACAACGTAAAGGGTCAAACAAAACTGCTAACCGAGCCAAGGTTAACAGGGCTCCTCCAAGAGTTGAAATTTCTACTTCACAGACTTTACCAGGCTTAAAATTCATTTTTTTAACCACCTAACCACTGATAATGCAAATGCCAATGTTAGGAAGGTTACATTTTATTATTACTGTTTTTTTACAGAATTGCTTGTCATCTCTTCATTTCTGTCTTAACCAATATCATGAATGTAAATTCAATTTTATTGATTTTCGCTGACTTTTTCGAAGACTTTACAAGCCTTATCACTAACTGACAATTCCAAGTTTTCCAGGTCTGGAATTGGTCTCTGAAGTTGGGTGTCCGAAAATTCACATTGCCAGAACCAGCATAACGTGATTTGCTTGGAAAACACCGGCCGCAGGTAGTTTGTGATATAACCAATTTGATCAATCTTCGTCAAAAAGATTATTTCACCTCAAGTCAAGCAAGATTCAAGCAGTAACTGCCAGACTCCAACATACATTAAATGCAAACGCTTTGATAGCTTTGGAGTGAACTGATGAACTGATCTGATCAGGATATTTCCTGTTCCAGAAGCGGCTGAAACGCTGATAGATCGGTTAGAAAGATTTACACGGATGACTAAAATCGTCGCTAATGAAGAACGACAAGTCCTGAATCGTAGAATTAGACATGCTCAGAAGTGCACTTTGCCAAAAACATCGTCCCCATTGTTAAACGGGCAGCCACAGATCAAAACTCGTTTATGAGTGGCCATATTACGATTGCAGACATGAAGATTGAATGGTAGCAATTATGTCTACGCTCGTATCTTGCCCAGTTGAAACAGGTAAAGTTATCTAGAACTTCTGTCGGAGTAATTTCATCGCAACTGCAAAACGAAATTGGAGCTAGTTGCACAGAGGTAATGCACATTTCCAAATTGAATTCATGGCGCTCTCTTGGCAACATACATGTACATGTACACCTGTAGTTGAGGAGGAATTCAGAGGGCCAGTGAACCCGTTTGGTTCAGGTTTGCCGAACAACTCCAGACAACGGACGGTTATTAAATCCAGGGAAGTGCACACACAAAAATGCTAAAATGGCTAAAAAATACACGAGGGCAATAATACGCTCGATGTCAACAAAAGCGGGCTAGCGACCAAACACAAACAAAGACAACTTCCGACACGTATTCACATGTAAATTCAGGGTGTTTTCCGAACGAAATTTCGCATTTTTAACCACCCAAAAAACCCAATTGTGCAAACCGGGTTAGCCATCTCCGAACGCACGCACGCCACACATGCAAAATAAGACTGTGGGAAATATCTCGAAAAGGAGTGCGAAGCTAGCGTGAATAAATTTGTATTTAGATAATTCATATCAAACTTCAAAAATCTTCACCTAAAAATATTCCCCCACCCAAAAAAAAGGAGGATGGAAATGACTTTCAAAACCTTTCAAGCCGTTTATGACCTGCAGAAAATCCTCGCCATTATAAATTAAAGTTCGTTGGTATTTAGAAGTACCTGACAGAATATTTAAACATTTCAGTGGGATTATGCGAATAATTTGATCATCTACAGGTCGTTTTGAGCCCATCCAATCCCTCTCGCATTTACCTCACGTCACTCGTTAGCCACAGTGAAACAAGTCACGTTCATTACTTATCCAAAGTTGTTGTTCTCCAAATAGGACACGAGTTACATGAATTTTAAAACTTATTCCCCGGCAGCTATGGCGACACAGAAACATTGCCCTCTAATTTATGGACACGATTGAAAATGAACACATTTAGGCAAATGGTGACAAATATATCACTTAATGTGTAGGCACCTCCTTTTCAGTATGCGATTCGCCATAAAAAGTTGAATATCTACATTACACATGATCGAAATGAACATCCTAGACATGATATTGCCCACACATGTACAAGTGTCACCAGTTTTATACGAAAACAATTTCTTATTGAAATATATTTCGCAATTTTCATTTACCCTGCCCGCATTGTCATCTTGAAAGACTAATTCTTGGAAGTTGTTAGAACTTATTTGAAAATGCACACACAAATTTCCAGACAAGCACTTCTCCATGGATATTCCAGGTTGTCCAGACTACCAAACACCCAGTTATTAGTCCCAGATTTCGGGGCCCACTTCATTCTTTGCATTTGCCAATACAGCCATGGCCCTGCTGGTTACGAATATATCCCCACCCACCACTTCCTGGTGCTGACAGTTCTGAAAGCTATCCTTGTCCCTTCAACCTCGGTGGACTGCTGCAGCGAAAACCACGACAATCTTCCTGCTTGAGCACGCTTGGTGGCCACGAAACAGCCGTTGTTACTACAACATTTTTCTCCAGAAACCCTGGCCAACGAAGCGGAATTTCATTGCCTGCTCCAGCCTTCCTCCAACTCCCAATTCCAGAGGTTTCGAGCCTAACGTTATCTGCATCAGCATAAAAACCAAACGTCTTGCACGAGCGTGGAAGACCACGCAACTGCCAAACTTACACTTTTTGCGTCTTGAGGTCGCAGTGCAACAACTTCCACTTGTGGAAGGCGATGACACCCGGAATGTGCACGGAGACGGTGTGGCCCAGCGGCCCAGCCGTGCCCCTCATTTTGGCCATCATTTTGTCCCATGGCGGACACAGAAACGAGCACAGGGCGGACGGCATATGAAGTCTTTGCAATGTCCCGGAACACGATCACAACCGAATCAGTGGCGCATTAAGGACGCCAGCGGCCATCCTCGAACTCGGACTTGGTTGAGTTGGTTCTCAGCGGGGTAATCCAAAGACACGTGTGGTAAGACAGCGGGCACATCTTGCGCGTGGCTCCTATAGTCCTCACCCAGGCAACTCTGTTGCTCGAATGGTATGGAAACGCTTCTTGACCTCCAGGCAAGAGGTGGAAGACCCACAAAAAACGGAGGCGCCGATTGGCTGAGCCAGGCAGGGACGTCACCGGGTGAATCCACCAGTCCAGCAAACAACTCGTTGTCCAGTCCACCTCCAAGAGGAAATGACTGTTCAAACAGGTGGATTTCCAATGCGGGTTATCGATCAACGATCACGTTTGTCGTCCTGGGCACGTCTCGCCCAACTGTACTTGACGATATTTGGAAAACAAAAATACAGTCGAACCTCGTTATAACGAATTGCATGTGACCACCAAAATGTGTTCGTTATAACCCAGGGGCGGATCCAGCTTTTTTTTCAAACGGGGCCCGTCACCAAAATTCGACCATTATATAATCGTAACGGTAATTTATGACATGACGTGACCTCTTTTCAAGTCTGCAGTGAGCACATGTATGTATATGGAGGCCTAAATAT
>JAQFYZ010000597.1:0-37877 GCA_034695085.1 Cylindroiulus punctatus | reverse complement strand
TTTTTTCTTGCATGCCATTCGACGTTGGAATACTCTTCCAAAGGATAGCCTTAAGCTGCACGAAATTCAATTTTATAATGATGTTGGTGTCCACCCCATTGAGGTGGCAATTACCGAATAATATTGGGCTGATGGATTACACCCACCTACCACATGGGATATCACGTGCTGCTAGTAGGGTACTGAGTTGAATTGAATTGAATGGATGGAAATATGTTAAATTCGTTTATGAAACCAAATTATTACCCCTTCGGAATTGCGGGTTATTTTTCAGACAACCTGTTGAATGGGCTTCCACTTTAACTGCATACGTTGGTAGTCTCCAGTCGATGCTCATTCTCTTTCTCATTCTTATTTGCAGTGAGCCACTGAGTCTGAGCCTGAGTGCAATTGGTCCTCTAATCCCTTCCTGTTTCTTTCATTCTGGATGATTTTCCAATCGTTCGTCTTCTTGTCGTCCTAATTGATATTTCGTGTACGCAAGAACGAATCCAGACGTCTTTCAATAAACTCCCTTCCTTCTCGAGGCAAGGCTAGTCTTAAGTAAGCCGCGGCTTAAATTGGCAGCACTGATGAGGGTGAGGCATTAAAGGGATTTTTATTTGGAGGTCCGAATTAATCCTGACCTCGAACTGAGGTTTTCGATCAACCCTAGGACCCCACCCCCCCAGGCAAGGCGATGCATTGGTGATGATGAAAGTTGGTAAAAAGTATGATTTTTTTTTCTGTTGGCTGAAAAATTGATGATCTATCGCCTTCCGAAAATATCGATTCGATGATTCGGTGACTTTCATAAATTCGGCGGAAAGGAAATGAGAATTGGGATGGAAAAGGATGGAAAAAAGTGGGTTATTTACGGCCTTAAAAGCAATCAGGATCCCATTCTAGGAGCTAAAAGCATTCAAATTGAATGAGAGAGAGAGCGACGGGCTGGAGGTACTTAACTCCCCCGAGAGTGGTGCTAATTAGATGAAAGATTAAAAGAATTGAGTGTAAGCTGAAAAACCGCGCCATTTTACTTTTTATATTGTTACAAGATGCAAGGAACTTGTAACCGGACTACCTGCCGGGCGTGGGAACTCAAATTTTATGAATTATTACTTTCTTTGGTACTGAAATGACCAAAAACTCACTGTACAAGAAATTCGAAATAAATTCACCGAAGTTTTCTAGTCCAAAATTATCAATTTTTAACGTGACGATCCATCAGACATGTATTTATGACATGTTTATAAGATTCTTTACTCTGTATGACTGGCAGCACAAACAAGCTCTTTTCTCAGCTTTAGGCTGCTTAAATAGTTAAATAGATTTTCGTCATCCTCAACAACTATTAAGTTAAAAGTTGGATACCTCGTTCACGAGTCGTTACATTGTCACCCTCCATTTTGCTATATTTGAGGAACTTTTTGGGGAACACCTTACTGAATCACTCTGTATACTGGAATAGGACGTCCAAGAGTGAGGGAGGGGACATCATCGTTGACCCGATGAAATGTCGACTTGAGCAAGATTTTTGTTTTTAAAATTGGATCAGCAAATAATGAATTTTAACTTAAATTTTCATTAAAAAAATTATGACTCTGCATTCGATAATTCTGCATTATGACCTTCGTTGAGGACGTATTATGTCATATTTTTAGATCCCCTCCTCCGTGTCAGCATTTGTCAGTATTTTCGATCGCCTCCCCCCTCAAACTAATCAATTTGATACTGTAAGCCAACTTCTTAAAATGTAACTTTCCAAACTTATTTTTCAAAATGTTGTTGCTTTTTTCCAGCCGAGCTTTCTTAGAGCTGAATGAGAGTTCCGGCATAGACGACCTGGGCCACGTCAAATGGGACTTGGCCCTCTGCTTGCTGGCAGTCTACTTGATCTGCTACTTCTCCATGTGGAAGGGCATTTCCACGTCTGGCAAGGTCGTCTGGTTCACCGCCCTCTTCCCCTACGTCGTGCTGGTCATCCTGCTTATCCGCGGCATCACTCTGCCTGGTGCGGCTGACGGAATCCGCTACTACCTCACGCCCAATTTTGCCTCACTTCTCAAAGGCAGCGTAAGTCGAAATAGGTTCACTGTTGACTTTTCACTGAAAAAACTGAAAATCCATTTCTATTTTTCACTGAATATACTTCGGTATGTACCTTGCTCCATCTTATATGCTATAAGTAAAGTGGGCTTCTCCTAACTGCCCATAGGCGGTCAGTGTTTGCCTGGCGGTTATGGGCAGCTAGGCCAGGTGTCATTGAATTAAATCGTACTTTGTAAATGGTACATGTACATTTGGAGAAGGGCATACCGAAGTGTGCAAGAAACTTAGTCTAAAGTAACAATCCTTCGCTGCGTTGATTTCAGGTGTGGGTGGACGCTGCCACTCAGGTGTTTTTCTCCCTCGGACCGGGTTTCGGAGTCTTGTTAGCTTTCGCGAGCTACAATAAATTCCACAACAACGTCTATAAGTGAGTCGGTAATCTCGATCGAAGCATCGTTAAATCCATCAAATGCCAACTGACTAACGTGTTCTTGTTCGTTAAAGGGACGCCATCATCACCAGTTTGATCAACTCAGGAACAAGCTTTCTCTCCGGCTTCGTCATCTTCTCCGTCCTGGGCTACATGTCCCTGAAGGCAAAGAAGGACATCAAAGACGTGGCCACCGAGGGCCCTGGCCTGGTGTTCATCGTGTATCCGGAGGCCATCGCCACCATGCCCGGCTCCACTTTCTGGTCACTTATCTTCTTCATGATGTTGCTCACTCTCGGACTGGACAGCTCGGTATGACCCACCTGTTGTCTTGAACAAATTATTGAAATTCGGGATTTTTCTTGTCGCGCAAACTACGAACAGAGGTGTGCTTTACTTCACAGTTTGGGGGATCCGAAGCCATCATCACGGCTCTTAGTGACGAATTTCCCATCATCGGGCGCAACCGAGAGAAGTTCGTGGCCATGCTGTTTTCTCTATATTTTTTGATCGGACTGGCGAGCTGTGCTCAGGTAACGACTTAAGCATGACATCACTATGCTCGTTTGGGTATCATTTTTTCAAAGCGTACGGGAGATGACGTGGGATGTTTTTGTTTCTTGCACATTACAGAGTTTGTCAATGTAGTATTGCAAAAAAAAAAAGTATTTTAGAGATGCCTATCCTTACATAATTTGTTAGGTAAAAGCAAGCTATACCGAAAAAGCTACAAAAAAGTTAGCTTCTCCTAACGACTCTTAGGATAGCAATGCTTGCATGGCGGATAAAGAAATTACATTTTTAGGTTATTTTAGGATAGGATAAATTAGGTTCGGTTAAAATAAACAGAAAAGATACAAAACATAAACATAAGATAAGAAAAAACACAAATTATTCGTGAAAAACATTTATGTTGGATTTATTTCTCCAGGGCGGTGCCTATGTGGTCACTCTTCTGGATCGTTTCGCAGCTGGCTACTCCATATTGATAGCCGTGTTGTTCGAAGCCATTGCAGTGTCGTGGGTCTACGGTAAGTCGCAGATCCTGTTTGGGAGGAAAACCAATAGTAACCAATGGTTAGTTGAAATTTACCGATAATGAACCACTTTCAGGGATCAAGCGCTTCAGTAGGGATATCGAGGACATGATCGGCTTCTACCCGGGGATCTACTGGAGAGTTTGTTGGCGTTTCATGGGACCAGCTTTTATCATCGTGAGTTTGTTCGCTGACCGCGGGCTGATCACTGGCTGAATTAGCTGACTCTTCCGAACGCTTCAATTTCCAGGTTATCATCGTTTCTGGGCTCATTTGGTACGAGCCGTTGACGTACGAGGACTACACGTACCCAGACTGGGCAAATGCCCTGGGATGGTGTGTCGCGGCCTCGTCGGTCATTTGCATTCCCGTGGTGGCCATCTTGCAACTCATCGTCACGCCGGGAACATTCGTGCAGGTCATTTCATTTTCTCCTGTAATGCAAAATTGAAAATGCAATTTTTTTTAACAGTTTGGCTGAAATTGCATCGGGTGAAAAGTCTCGCACCTATTTGCTGATGGCGCTGTCTGAACCTAAAAACTTTCGACTTTTCAGAGAATCAAATACCTCATAACTCCTTGGAAGGATAAGCCCACGTACGTGGTGAAAACCGATCTTAACCAGGTGAGGCTGACCCCCGAAACCCAGGCAGACGACGTTTAGACGGGGTCGAAGGTCACGCGACACAGGTGCCATCGTTTCGGAGGAGGAACCGGGGAGGATCACCCCATCTTTAAGCCGACTCTCGGCTCGCCGCGGCGGAGTCACCACGGCGTAACTTAAAGCGGAACATATTGCCAATCTGCTGCTACAGACTTACTCGACCCTCCTTATAAGGGCTAAAAATAGTATTTATAAGGTAACCACGGTAATTATGAGTGAACTGCACGCTGCGTGGAGCGCAGCATGACCCATATCACGAGGAATCACGGTGTTTGAGTGCGCACGCTGAAGTTATTAAAGTGGTTTTTATTTCAGCTTCCTGGAAAAGATAACTGCAATTCAAAACTGTTCAGGCTCGAGCGAGTGTTATGGCTAGTTGAGTAAAACAGCCCACTAAATGCGTGTTTGATCTGAGAAAGGTTATAAGGGGGCGTTCAGGTAGTATGTAATCATTCCATGGGGAAGGGAGGGTGTCGCCAAATCATGTCATCATTGATTTTTTTATAAAAACATTTAGTTAAGATCACTCGTTTATCTAGTTTAACAAAAAATAACTTGTTTTCTTTTTAGGAATTTTATATTTATTTTTGCACACACGATGGCTTCCCCGAACAGCTCGTAGGTTGGCAGTGATTGCCTGGCGGATAGGGGCAGCTGATGTGGAATTTCCATTGTTAGATTAATTTAGGTTAAATTAAACACAAATGAGCGCAAAAAATCACTAGAAAATCTGGTCATTGTATGATGCTCGTCATACTCGAACGTCCCCATAAGTACTCGTCATTACATAACTAAAAAATTACATTACATAACATAATAACTTGCCTATGGCGTTGTTTTCTTTTTAGGTATTTTTATTTTTATTTTTGCACACACGATGGCTTCCCCGAACAGCTCGTAGGTTGGCAGTGATTGCCTGGCCGATAGGGGCAGCTGATGTGGAAATTCCATTGTTAGATTAATTTAGGTTTAGATTAACCGCAAATGAGCACAAAAAATCACAAGAAAGTCTGGTCATTATGTGATGCTCGTCATACTTGAACGTCCCCATAAGTACTCATTACATTGATAAAAGACAGCCACATCTCTTTTCCTCTTTAGGTGATGCCGAAGTGAGAGAAGACATTTGCGATATACTATGCTTGCACGCTGTAGTTGCTTATTTTGGCATGGTGCAGGTGGGCTGAATAAATAAGTCAGGTGACGATTCCATTCTTCTCCAGGTGAGCATTCGTGCATTTGAAATTAGACTACTCGCGCGATTCTATAGGTAATGGGGTTCGCGAGGATTATCTCCCAGACGTTTCTCATTTTTTATTTATAATCTGACGCGTTTGCAGGTTTTTCAAGATTCGCGAGTGTGCTTTACCACACGAATAGGAAGAATGAACAGGTTAGGTGGCGCTAGCTATGCTAAACTCTCTTATTGACATTCTGTTAATCAAGTCTGTCCTGATTATACCCAACATTTATTAGTGTTTCACAACCATGGCCAAATTATAGAAAATGGTAGAATGGTTGATTTCGCGTATTTGGCTTACAGAATTCCCCCTTTTCCAAATAGTTGTTTCTCGTAGCTCTAATAGCTTTGTTAAATTAATTTTGGTAATTAGGGTAAGACTTTACGATCACCCTGCACTTGTCAACCAACTCCCTAGCGCTATAACACACACAGGAATTTGGTGCAGAAGTTTGCTTCTATAATTCTTATAATTTCGTTGCGAAAGGAAAGCTGCGAGTGAGTGGGTTTGGCTTTCGAAAGAAACAAGACTTTAAACAATGTACTAGAATGCAGTGAAATTATCAGGTTAGAGCAATAATTTAAGTCGTAGGCTTTTTCACGTTCTTCTTTATTTTTTTTATTACATTTCTTCCGTTAGTCTACATGTGTCACTGAACTTATTGTACTTAATTTTGACCACTGGTCAAAAAACGAGTTCAAGTTAGCTTTTAGAGACAGAATAGTTCGGTTAACCTGAAAATGGCGCGCATAGCGTTTGTTAATTCATTTAATGTAATGTACTATATATTTGTGTACCATATTAGAGGGTGTCAGTTGATGTGAACCTTTGCGTTGACGTTCACGTTGATCACGTTTGCTGGCACTCTCTATTATGCAAATGTGTTCCGCTGTTTTTAATTTGCTTCGGTTTCGTCCTTAGTCATATCTCATTGAATTATGCGAATGGTCTTGCAGCGATATTGCTGAAAATGTGCACACCTGTGACGCTGTGCCATTTGCATTGATTTATCACAACATTGCAGTTTCGTAAACGACCATTTTCGCTAAAAAAAATCCCGAACAACCGCTCGCCTTACTGGGGGCAATAGCTTTAATGAAGAGATTATATCGTGTACATCCATATAAGATATGATTAAATTTCAAAAGAAACCAATATTTTTTTAATTCAATTTCGTTAATTTTTTTCCTCCATAGGACACTTTGGTAAGGCTCGCAATCCTGCAAAACTCAAGAAGCCATGACCCGTTCCTTGGACCTTTTTCCAGGTATGAACACGTTCTCCATCCTGGACCTCTGTTCCTCGATTTTCGTTTGTTTGATTTGGAAATCTATGAACTTCTCCATATCCTGCTTTGTGTACGTCTTGCCCTTTGACATGCAGCACAGCAACATCCCAGTGAGAGACATGAGGCCACCCACCAGCAAAAGGGTCAGGCCCACGATGAAACCCAAATCCATCCTGGTATCAAACAATAACAGTTGGACAAATCTTAGAAAACGTTTTGTAATTGAATTACAGCATGCAAGGCGATCATAAATTTCTAACCTCATTACAAAAAAATTCATTTTTAGAAACCTTAGTGATACATGGACAAGGCGTTTGATTCACAGGAACTGTTACTAACAGTATTTTAAAAATTAATTTTCGTAATGACGGTAAGACTTTTACGATCACCCTGGAAGAAGTTTTATGACCATTCAAAGAACCCAAAGAGATTATAGGCATCTTCTTGAACAAGAGAAAATCCAGTTCTGGGTACATGTTGTCAGATAGGTTATAAGTAAATTATGCAACATCATCAACATGCAATAGAAACGGAATTTAGTTGTAATGCAAACGATAACGAGCGTCTCACCTGATTAGTGATATCAAATAGGGTTTGCTTTCCAAACCGTAATCTGCTTTGTATCCGTAATGGTGAAACCTCGCTCGTCTAACTACTATTGTTTGAGCCAACAGGAACTGGTTGGCTGTGTTTACAGATTTGTAACAACATTAAAATGGTCACCTTAGCAACTTCCGTCGACAAGAGGTAGCCAAGGGACCAAGTTGTGCTTTGATTGAAAATATTGATTAGTTTGTCAGATAAACTTTATAATGTATGTTAAGTGAAGGGAAAGACATACTGCCATGTCTTGGGAGTCTGCATAAACGACGTCCAAAGTTGGAAGGGGGTATAGGGGTTCAAAAAATTCGAACTGACATGGATTAGAAGGGAGGATGATCAGTGATCTAAAAGTGAATGGTCACCTTCTGATGGACGTACAGTGTACATGTAATGTACATTAGTTTATATGCATAACCCCTAACTTTAAAATTGGCATGTCACTGAGCAAAATTTTAGCAAAATTGTGCGTTTTGACAACTACTGCTTTTAATAGCACAGATCATGAGTTGTGGAATTATTACTGACTTTTTTCCCCGTTCGAATTTAGATTCCGTCTCGTGTCTTCTGCAAAAACAATTTTGTCAATTTGTCATTCCGGTCACCAGTTCTGTCGTGGTCAACGGGTCAATGCCACGGCAATACTTAAAATTGTTTACAAGAGTTATTTGCTCTTTCCCACCCCACTTTCGGGGATGACGTCACGCGCGTACTTAATACACAGGCGGTAATAGCCTCGTAAATTCCCGGCCGACCCCTTAATGGGTGGCCCTCCTCCTTTCACTTTTCACAATAAGTCGCTCGCCGCCACTTGTTGCAGGAATGCCAAGATTGTTGTTTTTTCAAGACTGGCTAGCCTCGTAAACCAGACGCGAGCCATTGAATTTTTGCATAACAAATAATTCATTCAGCTCTCGGCTCTCTCGACGTCCAAAGTTCCAAACTGCGATTTTGCAAGTTTGGGATTTCGGGTCAACTCCTGTAGCACGCAACCGAGGTCGTGGAGCAAACTGAACTTCGTCGATGGCGGCCACCGACTTCCGGTACGCAGGAAGTCCTATTTCTGAAAACCGAAAGCGGACGTTGAATGATGTAAGAATCGGTGTCCATTTAAGAGCTGAGAGCGTCAGGGGGTGATGTTTCGGGCCTACTTTGGCTCTCGATAGCAACTTCCGCTCTATGCTCTGAAATTGATGTACATGTACAGTCGAACCTCGTTATAACGAATTGCATGGGACCACCAAAATTTGATCGTTATATCAGTAGCCAAAAAATATGAGTTTTAAAAATAAATTGTATTTATACTTGCATAAAATTTTTTTGTATAGTATTGTACAACTTTTCTGAGGGCACAGTGGTGATTTATTTGAAATAATCTGTCATTGAAGATCGTTTATAATTTCTTTCGCGACATTTCTCCTAAGTATACAAGTGTCAAAAGTCTGAATGAGAAAGAAGTCGAAATTTCATTCAGACACTTAACTATCCTGCACACATACGAGTAAAAGTTGTTTGAAATAATAAGTTTTTTGAAGATTGTGCAAAGACATGTGCAAATGGGACTGTCTTGCAACGGGAAGTCTGTCATCAGATCGATGACATCTTGACAGCACCTTCTGTGAGTTGATAAATGGGTTTAGCGAGTGTTTTTCGAGTGATGTACTGTAACTTTAGTGCATGGAACCTCGAAAATGTGTTCGTTATAACCGATAATTCATTTTATCCAATTCGTTATAACAGTATAAATTAACATTACTTCTGTATTAGACTGTGACGGGGATTGCAAATTCTGCTGGTTATAACAGTAATTCGTTATAAGCGAGTTCGTTATAACGAGGTTTGACTGTACATGTATATTTTTGAAAGCTACGAGGGGATGATCAAGTATTATGCAAACGTATGGGAATGACCGGGGCTGGCCAAATGATAGTGAATGATTATTAAATTGTCCGTCAAATGGTATAGTTTGGTTTAAAATGGTAACTATTATTTTTTCTGCGCGATTGAAGTTGAATTTCCTCCCATATCCGGTTCTAAACAATTATCGCAAAATAAATGAAATCAAGGCCTAGATACGCGGCTCATTATCTTCAAAAAGCGTACAGTACAATGTTGTATCTTGTTTGAAAATTTTTGACTGTTGCCCCTGTCGACCTCGCGGCGGCGCCCCTGCCGACCCGAGCGCTTCTGGCAGAACGCTTTCGCTCCCAAGCGTAGCTTCAGAGGAGGCGGCGCTGGCTCGCGAGCTGCTCCAGAGCGCTTTGTTCAGCGCCCCCTAGGGGGCGAGGCTGCACCCGTCTACCCTTGAAATTTCGTAAGGAACCAGCAGCGAATCAGTCCTGTCGGAAAAACGGCTAGGCGAGGAGGAAACGCCGCGCTCCCCCACGTAATCAAATTCATCGCCTGATTAACCCGCTAGTCGAGACGTTCTCCGAGTTTCGTCCGTACCGGATACATTCGGAACATTCGGAACACGCCCTTCGCCGGCTTCTTCGTCGAGTTAAAGTTGAAATACCTTTCGTTCGACGCGACATTTGCGCTGCTAGGCTCGCTCCACGTTGCCGTGGTCGAGCAGTTCGTGCTCGGAAATCGTTTCCCCGAAATCTCCAAAAGTCGAAACTGCCAGGAAAATGCGTTCGAACAATTCGAACGAGAACGAGAACGAGCCCGGCTCTCGCGAGAAAGCGCGAGATTCGAATTCGGAACGTTGGCACGAGCCGCCGCCATTTTCTACGAGGCTTTTTTCGGAAGGGATCAGGATAGAGCACGAAGGACCGGTACGCAATTTCGCCTGCACCAGTTTTCTGGAGTACGGAGAATCGCCCCGCAACTACAAAGAGAGCGTCGGCTTGGTGCTGCGCATGGTGCCGGTCGACTACTGCAGCACGCTGGTCGTCAACGACCCCCAGCCGCTCATGTACTTCCAAGAAATTCGCTTCAAGCCCAAGTGGACCGTGCGCCGCTTCGAGGAGACCATCTACAGCTACCCCAAGGAGGCCCGCAAGAGGTACGTGTCCACCGTGACCTACGACCCCGACTCCAGGCCCAGGACGTTCGTCAGCGGCCTGTGCGTGTGCGCGCCGGTCAACAGCGCCGACCTGGGCCAGCCACCCAGCCCCGTCCCAGAGGTGTTCCACAACCATCGGCAAAATGGAACGGAGGATGACCAGCGACCCCTGGCGGCCACCCCCACCCGATACCAGTCCACCAAGGTCAAGCTGATGTTCGACGAAAATGCCAACTTGTTTTGCGCCACCAAGGACTTCGCGGTGAATGGGGTTTAGAATTCATCCGAAGGCAGGGCACAGACTGTGTGATGACCGGTGTACTGATGAGGACTCCTAAGGGGGTAACTCTTTAGAATAAGCCAGCAATGGCGGCCACGCTTGTTTTCTATGGAGCCGGACTCAGCCTATTAGGGATAGTTTTAGGTTAGGTTTGGTCAAAGAGGTGTCCAGGGGGCCAGTTCTGACCTAACCTAAAACTATCCGTAACAGACTCCGTAGAAAACAAGCGTGGCCGCCATTGCTGGCTTATTCTAAAGTTACCCCTAAGGGAGTAACTGTGGACCATGCATGGGTAAATTGTTTCCATTAGTTGGCAATGGCCCGTTGACCGACTCCGCAGAAGTCGTGAATCGACCGTGAAATTTCGCGGTACACTGCAAAACTCCTGTAATTTGGCGATAACGTTTTTCTAACAAAAAACCAGCAGTTTGCTGTCAAGGCCGATGCGCCTACTCAGCCTCTTGCTGTGGATCGAACAACTCAACAGGATCGAGCGCTTCTTCGCTAGCACACCAGCCGGATTTCGTCGTATTGCAGGTGTTGTCGGGTTTTTCCGTGAAATTCGCTAAATTTGGAATTTAGGAATGTACTTGACTGCATCATGTGCCCCTGGGCGAAGCAGTGCACTGGGTCGTCACGGGGCCCCTGAATATACCATATTGTTCTGCGAAGAACTTGAGGGCGTGTGGTCAGAGTAAATGATAGGCCCCACTGACTTAGTGAGAGAGAATCAAACTTTCATATCCCCCTCCCCTCATAAGCGTTTGAACATCGATTGCTCAAAATGTTTTACATCGATGACTAACCATACCTGCCTCTTATCGATATGTTGCGACTGTTGTACAACCATACTCGTTAGTCAACTTTGGAGTATTATGTCATCGCAAAATTGTGGTTTTCGGAACACCTTGTGCCGTCACTTGACATCATTTTCAGACCCAGCTTCCTCCATCACTTGATGACGTCATCATTAGCTAAATGATTTCCAATTGAGCAAAGTAAGGGGATGCTCATTTAATTTCATCTTTCTTACTTACCGATTTATATACTAAAGTATTACTTACTGAGCTGACATTCATAATTTCTGCTCTAATTTTACACAAATTCGACAAAACCTTAGGTCAACGCTAGGCCCCACATAATTACGATATCGGCTAGGATTCTGGAAATAATGACAATCACATGATGAAATGGAAGGAGGTCCGGAAATCGCCAAGAAATGGTGACAATATTTCAATGTTCCCTAGGATAAAAAGGATAGATGCGACAGATATATAACCGCTGTATGTGGTATAAAAAGACGCTATATTTTTGTGCAGTTTTAACTGCGTCAGGAAAGATAATTTCAACACAATTTTTATATTGAAAAAAATTCGGTATTCGATTGACACCTCCATCATACGCCATCATTTTAGTTAATTGGAATATTGGTTAATATTTATATTGCTTTGTTTATTCATGTTAACTTTTCAATTTTAATCATGCCTAATTCAGTATTTTTGCTACGCTACAGGGTGTCCATAAAGAGATGGCTTCATTAAACTTAGTATGAGTCTGATAAACGAAAAAAAAATCCCATTTTTACTTATCCATTTGTTTTAGTGGTCACCACCTAGGACCCCACGAGTCTTCCACTCTATCTTGAGTTTTCTCAATTTGTCCTCGCTGTACAGTATTGGCACATGCTATGGTATTACATGTAGTTGATTTTGGGTCCTGCACTTCTCACTTTTATTGTTACACGTGCAAGTATTATCGTATTAAGACACCAGGAGTCCAGGACACCCTGTCTGTGATTCGTATTGTTTGTATTAGATATATAAAGATGTTATTTGTCCATATCGAACCCCATCTAATAATGCCAAATTTTAATGGACAACTAGACTTTATGGACACCCGATACTTCCATTATATGCTTCAGCACGCACAAGTTGCTTATCTGTTTGTTCATGAAAACCTCGTTATATAACCTATTTTCATAATATCCACGTACTAGATAAAGATAACAGATTATGGTCGTTTATCTATCGCCAAAACTTACCGTTTGAATGCAAATGTAAACATTTACAGGAACTGCAACATTGCATTTATGATCTGTAGTCCTACAGATAAGTAGTGTATTATGCGCCTAACGTGTAGATGTTTATAATTGTATTATCAGTATTTGGAAGTGATTTTTATATATTTTATCTGTTAACCTTTCTTTGATAACCATTCACTTGAAGTAGGTCGACGTCATTGTTTAATAAGCTCCTTACGTGTATTGTGTAGTTGGTTCACAAGACCTGCAAGAAATATAGACAATCTGGAAATTTACTTGTTTTCGTTCAGCTTAATCGATATTCGCATATTTCAAGATTTGCTTACAACCAGGCATTTCTGCAAGAAACCATTATGTACAATTTCAAGCAAGGTTGAATGTAATGTAAACTAACGATGGAGAACAAAGAAAAGAAAATAATCGTTCAAGGATATTTGTATACTTATCCGTATCTTTTATCAAACAATGTCTTTCTCAGTGAAGGTAGAGGGCATTTATTTTATATTTTTTATTATTTGTAACCTTTGATACCTGGCGACATACATGTAGTCTACACGATTTTACGTGTAAAATATACACTGCATGTAAGCTACTTTTTAAAAAATTTCATTCCACGAACTTGGTCGTATACATGTACTGTACACTGTACAGTATATCGAACTTTGGTGCAACATGCAGCAAACTGACTGCATCCCACAAATTCATAATTTCCTGTTGCTAAATGCATGCGTGGAAACGGATGAAGTAAGCGTTAATTATTTTTTCCAGTGAATTATATAAGACTTAATTTTCTTGGTAAAATTAAGTTTTAGTTGATGAGATTTAATATTTTTCCTCAAGGCCCACCTAAGCTAAGGGTTTGTTCTGACCTGGGCCAATTTGAAATGGCTGCCAAATTTGCCTTTAAAGAGGCTAATAAAGCGTGACTTTCCGCTTGATTAAAGTCATTGTAAATTGCATAAAATGCCTCCAAGATAGCCTTGGCACACATTCTTGATACGTGAACGCATCGCCGTGTTTTAATAAGAAAAAAAATTAATCTTTCCTGATGCGTGACCACTCTTTTCATTCCAGCTTTTTAAATTATCAAGTTCGGGGGGCAATTTCCCCATTAAAATGAATTTATATCCAGGTTATCTTTTTTTTAGGACATTCCTTTAACGTTGCAATTTCAAGATTTTCCGGTCAGATGCAAAGGTAATTACTAACTACTACAGTGTATACTGAACCCTGAGTTTTATTTAAATGTCGCATTTTTTGTAAATTAAATGAAAATATCTTTCCTGTGTTGGTCTCCCCCTGACCTGAAAAATCGGTGAATTGTTAGGAAAGAAATGTAGTAGACCAAGGAAAGTTGAGGAAAAGGTAGTTTGTGCTTTGTGCTAGGGTTGTTTTTTATTGTCTGTTTACATAGTAGCTGGAGTTTCTGCCTTGCTTTTGGCCTGAAATGTTGTGTTCATCTTGGTTTTTGGTAACGGTCGCTGAAATTTTAGCACTACTAAATGCAAAAATTTTAGCACTACTAAGTGCAAAAATTTCAGCGACCGTTACTAAAAACCAAGATGAACACACCATTTCAGGCCAAAAGCAAGACAGAAACTCCAGCTATTATGAAAACTGACAACAACAAAAACAACTCTAGCACAAAGCACAAACATCCAAATTAATCTGAAAAGGTAGTTTATTTTTGAAGTTTTCAGAAATTCAAACAAAAATCAAGATATGTCACACTCATTCCGCCCTTCTATTGAAATGGGAAATTCCCTCATCTCACGTAGGAGCAGCTGTAGAGGGTCCGGTGTATCCTCCTTGATGAAATGCTGAAAATTTGCGTAACTTCATTTTAATGAATTTTAGTGAATTGTTTCGTGTAAGTATTATTTGAAACCACTTCGCTTAGCTCTCGCATAGAGCGACAATGATGATCTAACTTGCTTGGCGCGACAAATTTAAATTTTCGTATGCCGGATGTTTCGTCACGAGCACGTGACTGCTTGGCAACGACGACGGCCATCTTGGCTTCGTTGGCGTTGCCATGGCAACACGTGCTCATTGCATTCATGATTCTGAATCATGAACGATATTATGACTTGACCTAGTCATTTATAAATGAACTTCAATGATACTCGGTTTAGTACTACGTGCATTGAAGTGGTTGTGAAATTAGGCTGTAGATAGACCAAGGAATATGAGCATTTTTCTGATTTCGGGAGGGGTTTAGTCGCCAGATGGCGTGCTGAACCATCAAATTATAGAAGTCCTAATCACATTATTGTTGTTGCTTCTTTGTGGGTACAGAGCAACGAGTGACGAATGCGTGAACGTGATTGCAGCAAACACCTGTTCGAACATGCTGCCATACATGCATTATTTCGGTAAGTGTATCATGTTGTTTTGTATCGAAGAGCAGATTGTTATCTACCCCTTGGGGAACCTTGAACTATACATGTACAAACCGCGCGTTTGATCTTGCGATCTATCCACTATATAGTCCACAACACATGACATGGAATCATATTGCTGAAGCAGATCAAGGGAATAGAAATGTCAGCAACGGTGGAAGAAGATATTTGGGGAGGAGAAGAAGACGACGACTTCTATTTGTCAGTAAATTTGAACGGAGAAAAGGATGTCAGCAGCAACAACGGTGGCAACAGCAAGGTAAACACTCCTCGGCCATCGACCAGCAAGCTCTCCACTGTGATAATGTCAGAGTCTGCGATGGGTAAGATACTTTACAGATGATGCCTAGGAATCCTGCATGGATGTTCTCAGATTTTCACTGGTCTTTAATTATCTGCACTTTCAGGAACCAGACTGAGTGACATCGTTGCAAATTCCTGTAAGAAGCAGAAGCAACTCAATGGCAGCACACCTGTTAATGTTTCAGCTTCTAATGGCATAAAAGGTGGGTTTGTATCCAGTCTAGTACCGTGGTCCCACTGTAGTGCGCAACTCAGTTCAGAATCTCGCAGCCCCTACTTTCTAAACCTGGGTAAATTGCTCAAAATAGAGTGAAAGTGGGTTTGCTTTGGGTTGCATCAAACCTTGGAATAGTTAATAACATAATGTAAGGTACATAATGTATAATAAATAAGTTAATTCTTTTGCAAACTTAAATGTGAATCTAAAATGTGCTATACATTGCCAGGGCCATTCAGTATCATGTAGGTTATATGGAGCACTCTTGCATCCCATCATGAAAAGCATTTGCTAGGTTTAATTTTTCGTTCTTCACAGTGTACAGAAGAAAAAATGCTGGCTCCAAAGTTGCTCCCCTGAGGCGTTTCAAGTACGGCCGTCTATGGGTAACGGACATCACCACGCAATTTTGGTGCGAATTGCAAATGGTGTTCAAGTACGAGCCACCTCCTGCCATGAAAAACGTAGAAATCATTCCCAAGGCTGAGGTAGTGGCTGGCTGTACGTTGCATTTGGTTAGAGGTAAGGGACAAGCATTAATCTAATTGCGAATTGTTTTTTGTTCGATCTCAACACAGGTCATTTTTTTTTTTGTTCAGAGCTTCAAATCGAAAAGCGCGTCGAAGTCAAGGTCACTTCCAGTGAAGACCGTTTCGCATTGAAAGTGATGTCCCTTCTGGATGGCGTATTGAGCATGTTAATGTACGGCAAGGCGGTGCGGCGGGAAATCCATATCTTCGGCACGCCGTTCAATATGGGCGTCTACGTGAGCGGCATCATCGACGAGATCCGATGCCATCCGGAGACTATGAACTTTGAAATTGTGGAATTCAAGACACGGATGTCTGAATGCATGCCGACGGATGCGCAGACAGTCACCCACAAAATACAGGTGATGCTCTACAAGCAGTTGTTCGACGAGATGATCGACGGCACGTTCAGCAAGCAGACAGTGGCTGAGCACAACAGGCTTGACTTGGACAAGCCATTCGGCAAGGACTTGATGTCGCAGAGTGCACATAAAGAGGCAAACACGCTGTCCAAGCTACTCGATCTGCTTATCGTCACCATGCGTGGGGTGCCATTTATTTCGAGCCTGCTCCTGGAATACGCCTTCCAAAAGGATGGGTCCACCATCGGATATTCTGTCGTTGAATACGACAAAGAGTGGCTCAGGGAGAAATTGTCACACTCCTTGAGCTACTGGAAGGGCGAGAGGGAGCCACGTGGCGTGTCCATCGAGGAGTGCTGGAAGTGCATACGCTGTGATTACAGCGATGCGTGCAAGTGGAAGAAAGCGTTGGAAAGAAAGCATAAGCTGAAGACGATCAAAGAAATTCGGCCACCGGAAGAGCGACCACCGACGCAGGAAGAGAAGGTCGATCCGTGGGACTCGAGTGTGAACTCGCTCAACAGCACACCTTCTGATTTAAATGACAGCAACGTGGACATCAATACTGATGTTGGAATCGTGCCTCTAGCACACGGCGAACAAAGCTCGGACGAGTCTGTGGTTCTGTTTCCAGATGAGCCTAACAACCAAGTTGTAATTGAGCCAATCAACGAAGTTGTAATTGAACCGATCAACGAAGTTGTAATTGAGCCGATCAACGAAGTTGTAATTGAGCCGATCAACGAAGTTGTAATTGAGCCGATCAACGAAGTTGTAATTGAGCCGATCTACGAAATTGTAATAGAATAGAACATTGAATCTATGATTTTTATATTAGTTTAGCGAATAGAATTTGAGGAATTGGTAACTACATTTATATGCCGGACTCGTAACTATGTGCCTTCACAGACGAAAATTTTAACAACGGATTTCCCACTAAATGATGCATACACAGTGTGCGTACTTTTTAAGCCCCTGGTGAAACAATATTGCGTCGTTGTTTCAAGGAACAAGTTTTTAAAAAATTGCCATTATCGCCACTTGAATGAATTGTATTAATTAATTTTGTATCCATCTCCCAAGATATCATTTTCAGTGCTAGCAGGACTAGCCAATTGTGAAGACATTTTTATCAGAGATGAAATAGAATGTAACGTTATATATATTAAATGACATTTTTACAGATCGTGAACAAGTATGGTGATTTACGTAATGTCGGAACGCCCCCTTCTGTCAGATTTCAAAATGGCCGCCCCCACTTGTATGTTTTCACATATGGCTCTTGTGTACTTCCCCCTTCAAACTTGTTTTTGGATTAACTTAGCAGGTTTTCAGTGGCAGTGAACTATTCACACGAACTTGCGAGCAGGTAATTCAAAAAAGACGTTGTAGGTGAGTGATTTTTCATTGTGTACGATCTAACATTTGGGCGTAGAACCTGTATATAGGCGCATGATTTGGAAAGCCAAATTCTACAGCGTGTACAGTATATTATATGTATTGAATTTTTGTACTAAGGGCAATAATGTACCGAGAATGGATTTCATGCCTAATGACATCACACGAACGAAAGGTAACTATTTTGGAGCAGAAATTGTAACAAATTGTTTATGCTTTCAGTGTATAAATTTGGATAAAGAAATGTCGTTTACATCTACATTGGACACCAGCTCCAGCGAGGATGATTATGTATTCGTAGCCGTTTTATCAAATACGAGGAACATCACCCAACTTCTTAAAGCTGTCCATTTCAAAGACGTGGGTGACTTTTATTTCTGGACATTTTGACAGCAGCCATCGAAGGGCTGACATAATGATCATTCTTCTTTTAAAATAAAATGTAGGCTGCCATTGTATATGCGAGTGCAAATGGTCTGAAAGTAACTGTTGAAGAGTCAAAATGTATCCAAGCGAATGCGTTCATTCAGGCCGATATGTTTAATCATTTTGCCATTAATGAGGATTCCCTAACCTTTAAAATCAATCTGACTATTTTGCTGGTTCGTATACGAGCTCGTATAATTGATGTGTAATTTCTACTTTCATGCCAAATGGAAAGATGATTTAATGTTTCCTTTGGTATTGTTAGGAATGCTTGAACATATTTGGAGGCAGCTCTACACCAACTACCATGACCACTCTAAAAATGTGTTACGGTGGATATGGATCTCCATTAATTCTACTGTAGGTAGTCGAGCTAAGAACCCACGGTGGTAATGATTTTAACCACGAGCTGTAATGCTCAAGATGTACTGATGAGGGTCATTTTGCAGGTTAGAAGAAGGTGGCGTTGTCACCAACTGCAGTATCAAGACTCAGGAACCTGAGGATGTTTTAAATTTTGATTTCACGAATGAGAATGTCGTGAACAAGATCATATTCAAGGTGGACCATTAGGATTTTAATTTTCCTTCGTTACAGTTCTTGTATATATTGCTTCTCTTTAACGCTCTTTTACAGTCTGAATGCCTGAAAGAAGCATTTATGGAAATGGATATGAGTAGTGACGTTTTGGAGATCCTTATGTCTCCGGATGCACCCTATTTTCGGCTTTCTACGTTCGGTGATTCGTGCACCTTCCACGTAAGTGCACATCCTTTCTTTTATGTCCAAGTTTCACGTAGACGCGTATATCTCATTTGGAAAGATGATCAAGATGTTGATCAATGATCAAAGGCTTGCATGCGGACATTGGTACCCTTGAATCATTCTACAAATTAGTCATTCCAAATTTGGTTTCAGATGGAGTGCCCTAAGGATTCCGAAATGGTAGAAATGTTTCAGTGCAACCGGACACAAACGAACAGGTAAGTCAGGGCTGGAATAAGGCTCATATTTTACAAGAAAAATATTGATCGCCGAGTATTTTTAAATTTTGATATTTTTCGCTTGCAGATATAAAACATCTCTAATCAAACCCTCCGTTAAAGCACTCGCGCTGGCCAACAAAATCTCCGTCCGCACGGACGATCGGGGATTTCTGTGTTTTCAGTTTTTGATCCTTACCGAAGGAGGTCACATCTGTTTCGTGGAATATTACGTAAGCCCCATTGTTTAGTTTACTTTCAATGGTTTTACCACTGTTGTTATGTTACCAAAAAATTGAATTTCGGTTTTAAAACATTTGTAAATTTCTAACCGATGTCTATCGAATTGACGTGTGATGTTTTTTCCGATTAGTGTTCCCCGGACGAAGAAAGCGACGACGATGAATATTAATTTGAAATTCCCGCTGGTTTCGCTTTTTGGGCCACCCTGTACTGGCCTCGTTGATGACGTCACACGCGCTCGTGCTTGTGGTCTCTCGCTTTCCGTTCTGTGGTGCAGTCGAACAAAATATGTCCGCTGTGACGCTGTGTACGAAATTCGTACGAAATTTTGTGGTCTCTGCTCAGCATTGTGCCTCACCAAAAGCTACTTACACTAGGTGAGCACGTATTTATGGAGTTTTATGAGCCGGTAATTCTTTCACGTTCGATAAATGTGGGTGCAACTGAGTTCATGTGATAAGGAATAGGTCAACCTGCACTCTAGCCTTGAAATTGCCAAGTACATGTACATTATAATTATGCATTACTGTTATATGCAGTACCGGTATATTCTGATGTATACTTACAACATAAGATGCTTCTAAGGTCGGTTTATACGATGCATAAGCTTGAGCATTTCAAGGGCTCGATTCGAGGCTGATCCCTATGATCAGATAATGATTGTATTCTGGGGATTGATGTTGACTCAGACAGGCCACGACCTGCCTTTTCCCAATTTTTACTTGTTGCTGTAATTTAAAAAAGTGCCTTTACATTGGTCCTGATTGCAGGTCATACACGTGAAGACAGCAGCTAGACTATTGGTTTATACTATGATGTGTTATCGCGGCACTCATCATTGCCGTTGTATAAAACAGGGTTAAAATGCAGTTGCCATAAAATTAGCTTATGCTATTGAAATGTACTTTTGAGTGACGAATCCATTCATGCTCAAATTCTGATACAGATTTTCTCAATTCGAAATATTTTTGTCAATGGTTATAAAATCATTCGAAGGCGATCACGAAAATGTGATGGGATAATATTTGAACGTCCTCACCTACCATTTATGTTTTTCGTGTATAGAAATGCATTTGGTTCATAAATTCGAAAATAAATTTATTTGTGCAGATTGGCGTCTCGTTTTCTTCCTAATGCATGTAGTAACGTACTGCCTAATTTCTGTTTTAGGTTAGCCGAAGTTGGCCGCCTAGAAACACCGAAACAGCAAGGCAAATATGACACTGGACAGGTGAGAACCATACGATGAAGCGTTCAAACAGTGCTTTCGGAAAAATTATTTGTTCATAAAACGAGCTAAATCAAAATTCCGTTCGTTTCCTATTAGCTATTTTTGCACAGAGTTTTTGGTTACCGGGGAGTCGTTCTCTTTCCTTGGCTTGCTCGTGTCTACGACAGGGATGTACCCAATAAAAAGGACAGGTGTGCTCTAATATTTTCAGTCGGTGATTTTGTTGCTCTTACGTGTGTCTAAAATCTCGCATTTTCAGATCTGGGGAAGATGCTGCTAGTCAGAATCAAGTTAGGCGCGAAGTCAGGGGCCGAACTCATACATACTACCAAGTGCTGATAGATTCCAGGGACTGTCCTTATGTTGTGAGTACAGTTGGACATTTTCATATCATGCAACAACTCACTGTTTCATTGGAAGAATATTGCGAGAAAGTACTTATGCAAATAACCTTTAATTGTTTGCACTTTTAGAGGGCACAGACCGAAGCTGTCACTTTTTTGGGAAACCAAGACAATAGCCGTTCGTTGTACGCGATTCCTGGTAACTGCTACGTTTCCGTGATGTTGGTATTTTTTGGCTAGGGGCATTTTAATTTATAAATTTTGTTTCTTCAGGTTTGGATTACGTTTCCCATAAAGATGTGTTACCATATACCACCACCGAGAAGCAACCACTTAGTCACGACTTATTCGACAAGTTTTTAATGTTTGATTCAGACAAAGGCTGGTACCGTTTCGTAGTGTTATAGGCTATCTGGGAACAGTGAATAGTTGATTTTTTACTGATGTTTTATTCGTTAATTTAGACCCGCCTTTCAGTTCTCGAGAGACTTTACGTGCCTGGCAAGAGAAAAATCATCCCTGGCTCGAGTTGTCTGACGTCCACAAGGAAACCACGGAAAATATCCGCATCACAGTTATTCCATTTTACATGGGATGCAGGGTGCGTATGAACGAACATGTTCATTATAAACCACAATACTGCTAGTGACAATTTTTATGATGTTTGTATTTCAGGAAGCACAGAATACTACTGTCTATTGGGTGAGTGCAAAGTCTTTCTAAGGGTATATTTATTAAGTAGCATTCTGAAATGGTTTGTAACTTTTTCGTATTATTTTGCCATTTTATCCCACATTCAATTATTGGTCATTCTTTTCGTCCATAGTGGCGATATTGCATTCGCTTAGAGAACCTTGGCGATCTGTCGATGCAGCTCCGAGAGAGACACTGGCGCATCTTCAGCCTCTCGGGAACCTTGGAGACAGTGCGCGGGCGAGGCGTCGTTGGCCAGGAACCGGTGCTTTCCAAGACCCAGCCTGCCTTCCAGTACAGCAGTCACGTCAGTTTGCAAGCTCCGAGCGGACATATGTGGTAAGAAAATTATTTAGTTGTTATTCTTGGATTTTCCCTGAGTGCACGCAATCCTAAATTATTCTATATTCCGCAGGGGCACTTTTCGAATGGAGCGAGAAGATGGGTACATGTTCGACTGCCGCATCCCTCCGTTTTCGCTGGAGAGCAAACAAGACGATATCCCGAGTCCTCCGGCTGCTCTCTGAGTGTGTGAACAAACATTTTTCCTGTGGAACCATAGTACGGTCTTCAAGGCTTTTCCAAGTCTAGATTCGTTCGCTGCTTCATTTAGGTAAGACAGTTAAAGGAGATCCGGAAGTCATGGTTCACAATGTTATGTATTTGTTTTATTTTTACTCATGAAGTCATCCTATCAATTTTTCTCACTAGTATGTCTCGCGTTTAGTTGCACACTGATCTTTTGTTGCAATAAAAAGCTCCCGTTTATTTTCATAAGAAATAAGCAGACATGAACTCAAAAAATGAATTCCTCATATTGAAGTTGGCTGCGTTCAATTTTGAATTCTGATGAAGGTAGTGTGCAACTGAATGATTCATATACTACGAAGGGGAAAATATTTTACAGATGAAAACTATTCGAAATTTTTATCGTCATAAAAAATTAAATATCATGAAGCAGTCTTACAGAATGACATCAGGCGGGAATAGTAAATTGGCGATGAAAGATCTAAGCGTAAAATAGTCTTCTTGACTGTCGTACAGCGTGCGTGCAAAACTATTGTTTTAGGCCCTAGACATGTTCAGGGCAGCTTCGGTATCACTGCAATTAAATGTGAATTTGAATGATTCTTTTTTGGATAAATGCATCGACTTCACGTATGTTTGAATGTCTAAACGAAAAATATTGGGAAGGACTTTAAGCGGGCTATTTCAGCTGCTACTCGTACCTGCGTTATTTTTAGCTGTCTCTGAAGTGTATGGTTGTTCATGCGCCAGAAACGAGAATCTGACTGATTAGTACCGCAAAGTGGCAAATTTGGGATATTTAATCTGAATACCAGATGGGACTGTATTCGTTTGGGTGTTGTTTTTTGAAGCATAAACTGTGTTGTGTCCTGCTCACACTGTTTGTTGCTGGCAAATTCAAGAATTTATATAAAAATGTTGGCACATGGCTGGCATGAGCCAAATGGCATGTGCAGCCACAAGCATGCCAAATTTTCCAATACGAAAGTTTAAAAGTTAGAAAAGTAGAATGTTAGAATTGGAGAATTTCCATATTTTTGTCAGTTGAATTCCGTTTGCCAAACAGTTTGGATGTGAAAATATATTGCTGCTTCGAGAAAAAGAATTAAATAGTTATTTCGCCATAAATTCGAGTTGAATATTACAAAGATGGAGAAAATAGTTAGTGCTGCTTACTGCTAACTGCCTGGCCAGATTATTATCAACAATTAGTGCTGCTATCGACCGGAACACTGTTGTTACGAAAGAGTAATAAAATGCAAAGAAATTTTCAGAGAATAATGCCCTCGTCGAAGATATTATTATGAGTGCATGGACATGATGCTTTCATGAAAGTCTGCTGATTTTACAATACATTTTCTGAATTCCAACTTCATCCTAACAATCTTTAGTTTCCAAAATCTCCGAGGAAATTTCTTATTCACTTATCCACTTCAAAATCCATTTTCTGCAGATTTCTTCAGTAAATTAATTGCAGTCCAACTACACCATTTGTCTCGAAAATTGACAAACTACTCAAGGTAAAAGTTATTATCAAGACGTTTTGGAGCCCAGTTTCCCAAAATATTTTCCATCCTATAGTAGCTATATGAACAGATTATCAAAAAGTCAGGTAAAATATTCATTTTATTATCAGCAAAAGTAAGGAAATTAATAAAAATACTTCTAAACCATTATAAACTCGGTATATCAATTAGACAAAATAGTTATTTTTAATCACCTCCCTAAAGTGATTTCTAAAATTAAACTTTTATTATTTTCAAAACTGGACGAGAGTGTGTTTGATAGACATTCGTCCCCAGTCCTAATTTCGTTATAATTTGACCATCTTCCACCTTTTTTTGCCCCGTAGTGCTTGAACGCCCCCATTCAGTCGCAAATATGCAGCATTCGACCGCAGCGCCCTCTTTCAATTTCCCCTAATCAGTTTCGCGTGCTTGCCGCCAGGCGGCGCCTCTGTGGGTCCCTCGCTGCGTCCCGCTAGAGGGCGCCACGGGCTTCATTTCGATTTCCCGAAGTTCGAAAGAGAGTCTGTTTGGTTTCGCACGCTGCGGAATCCGGACATTTAAAATGTTGTGAGGAGAAGTGCGTCTCGCCGATGATTCATAGCATTCCCATCGCCGATGCAACGCTATTGTTTTCCCATTTGTTTACTTCGGGTCGTCGCTATGTGCAGCGCCGTTTGATAAGCGAAAACGACTAGGCCTCTCAGGTTCCATTCGAATAAGGTTCGTATTCTAGAACTTTTATCCCTCGGCTCGTTCCAGTTGATAGTGGGGCAGAAATTCCTCGGCTTGTCAAAATGCCACGCTATTAACATTCCGACGGTGTCAAAAGTCTCCCGTGGCCGTGCGAACTTCGACCGGACCCCCTGCCGGATTTAGGGGCGGTTTTCGACAGCTTTTGCAACCGAAAACTGCGCTTTTTTGCCCATGTTTTTTGCGGTTTCATTGAAGAATTTGGAATGACCTTGCCAGCTGGCCTCTGGCGCATGATGTGCACAAAAGATCGCATTTCGCGCTGCACAAACCCCTGCCCCGTCTGGTATCCAATTCGGGGTTTGAGCACCTTCATCGACCGTTTGTGCAGATTTTATTGAGCGCAATCGGGTGGCGATACAGCAAATAATGGAAATTTCCAAGTTTTGAAATTTGAACAGCCCCAGCCCAAGAATGTCAGGTGAGACTTTGAACTTGGATGGATAACTTTGCGGGGCAATTGCAAAAGCATTCCAAGCTTGCTGATGTTGCGGAAAAAACTGTCGGGCATTTTGGTAAACGAAGATTGTTAATTTTATTTTAATGTCCCATCCCCTCCTGCTGAAGGTTAATTGTTGTAGGAAAACAAATATTTTGTGCAAACTCTTTTTGAATATCTAGACAATTGAATATAATTCATTTGAGAAGTGGCAATTACCAAATAATATTGGGCTGATGGATTGACACTTCACGTGCTGCTAGTAGGGTGCTGAGTTGAATTGAATTGAGAGCAGAACGAAATTTGCCCCCTAGAACCTCTGGGCCTGCCTTTGGAAAGGGGGGCATTGAAACATTGACATCAAACCCTCATGTCATGTCATGTAGCTTTACCATTCGAGCATCTGGCATGTAAAACTGTTTTACATACATTACGCACTTCAAACCAGGTAAAGTTTTCATGCAACCCGGATCAGGCGCCATTGCTAACTTACCGGAAAAAATTACTGTGTCTGACTTCTATTGGGTCCATT
The DNA here is from genome assembly GCA_034695085.1 of Cylindroiulus punctatus. Lineage (NCBI taxonomy): Eukaryota > Metazoa > Arthropoda > Diplopoda > Julida > Julidae > Cylindroiulus > Cylindroiulus punctatus. Next base: position 12,369 of record JAQFYZ010000597.1, on the reverse strand, counting down.
CTAGCTGCTATATATGTTTTAGAGGATTCTGGGAAGCCAACCCCTGAGGTTCTCTTTGGTAACTCGCTCCCTGCTTGGACCAAAATTGTTGCAATTTTACAAACGTTGTATGCCAGTCTATAAATCGAGAACTGATAAAAGTTATTGCTGGTGTTAACAATACAAAACAAGCCAATAAACGAAGATTTTAAGTGCGGATGAGACAGGTTAATTGTTTTCCTCCTCAAAATACGCAATGCCAATGCGTGCACAAACTATTGACCAAAATGTCTGTTCCGTATAAAGAGGATGCAACCCAATAAATAAAGTTAGGGATCGTGAATTGGCGAGACATCAAGTTTGCCAATTCACATTTGGCAGTTGGAAATTGTCGTTCAATTTATTGCGCTATGCCTGGCTGGATGGCTGGAAATGCATGGCAGATGCATTTACGAGCCTACAGTAAATGTTTCAAATAGCACAATGAATGCGTTCACGTAATCGCCAATGCCGGTGATATATCCTGGAGCGTATTACTCTTGATTTTATCGCCACCGTTGCGAAATACCTGGCTTTGATTGTTGTTTTTTGCTCCAATCCTTCTCGCCAGTGATTCATGCTCAGGTTTGTTTTAGATCATTCTGGGCTGACGCCCATCGACTGCCAATGCTACGTGTCATTGTTGAGAAACATTTTTTAAAATTTCGTTTTTAATGGTGGTCCGTGATTTGGAAAACACCCGTCCGATATCCTATTTTTGAAATTTTTGCTGGCGAAAACTCCCCGACGAGCTCCACTTTTGAAATACACGGTAACCTAGTTTCCGCATCCGCGAATTCTTCTTGCATGGCCCGGAAAGGTAGGCCAGCCCCCCAACGAACACACTACTGTTTATGCAGATCCTCGTCTTCTAGGTTCACATTGTGCAAAAAATCTACACTCTGCCATACTGCCTGCCATCCACCCGATTTCGTATGGTTGATGTTTGCGTGAAAAAATTGAAATTGAAAATGCTTTATGCAATTGCAGTGAGAAGTTTTCAAATCGAAATTACTGTTTCTGCCGGTGACTGTCATCAGGGTGACTGAAAATCACCATTTTATGATGACAAAACTTGAACGACCCTATATTCTAATAGACATTTAAACATGTGTGATGTCATGGAAAAGTATGGAATTTACAATACCCAATCCAGTAATCGCTCTTCTCAATGGCATTGATTATTTACAGAATGTGATGATACATTGATCGAAAATAGCTAGGAATTGAGAAAAAAAGAATTTCCCAATCAGAATTCCATTGTAGGACTTTGATTGCACCAGTTGGTTACATTTTTGGGCTCAATGGTGCTTCCAAACCCTCAATTTCATTCTATTATAAGCGTTCAATCCATAATTTATGGTGCGGGTTTCCATTCGTACAAAGTGCCGGCAATGTGAGACTAATCTCACGCTGGTTCCTTCCCAGAATTTAGACACAATTCGAATGCTGTCCTGTAATATTATTATTGGAGCTCGGGCTGGGGTCAGCGTATAGTTTTGTAAGTTCGAGCGGCTGGGCCATTTTTATTAACGACGTTTTTCCTTTTTATTTTCATTCGCAGGAACAAACAGCGACCTCCGATGACAATAGCGGGTTTGTCCCTGGATTACTGGATCGCAACTACTCGAATTGGTCTACAATAACATCATTGTGCGCGTGGAAGTTGGAATTGTAGCCAAGCTCCGCTCGCAGCGCCCCCCGGTGAGCGTCGTCCAGCGCCCAGAGCGCCGCAGCCATGTCGTCGTCTCCGGTCGGGACCGTCTTCTCCAGTCAGGACCACCCCAGGCTCAACCTGCCACCCTCCATGCTCTTGCAGTCCCGGCAGAACGGAAGGGACGGGAAACGATGGAGTTTGCCGGTAAAATACCATTTTAAGTCGCATGTAAACTTACTAACACACTCGTCTTGGCGAAAGAACGAAAAATTTTACAGCCAGTCGAAGAGATTCGGCTTATCGATGTACTGTTTCAGGAGTTTCAGCGGTAAAAGGAGAATAACTGCCGTGCTCGGTGTATGTTACATGATGGACGAATCGCAAACAGAAAATTGCATCCTATTGGTCTAAACGACGCCATTTTTTCGTTCTTTTGCCGGGACGACTATAGATGCGAGCATTCGTGTAAGTTGCCGTCTTGAGTGTAGACCACTTCATTCGGGATCTGACCTGGGGTGGTTTCATTCAAGACACCTCAAAAGCAAGCGTGTCAAATTCGCTGCGAATAACACGTAAACGATTTAAGCAGGTGACTTAAATTGAGTTAAACACTTGACTTAATTTCCTGCATTTGTGGTAAATGAAACCTGATGACAATCTAAAACGTGATGTCACTCAGATCAGACACAGAAGACCACGTGAGGACCTGATTTTTTTATGAAGCAGAAGATTCTGCGCAACATCTTTAGTAAATGTTGAGAGCTTTCTCACCTGTTCGAAACAGATGAGGTCGAGTTACTATCCGAGAGACACTAACTGTCTCCGCTGCTCCTCTCAGACTACAAAAACTGGCACTCTGCTCTCAAGTGGACATCACCGATCAGTATTTCTGTGCAGCCTCACTGTTGATGGAATGATGCCTGACACTGCTAATTAACAATTCCATTTAGTTTTGGTTTGGCTCGAATGTGGTCTTGTTGCAGACTGCTTTCACCATGCGCCCTTCAGGGGGCGCAGCTAATTAATCTTGATTAGAGCGTGCGTACATTTTTATATAAACGATACTAAGCGACTTGGTTAATCCAGCTGCAAAACTGTTTAAAATTTAGTTTCGGAGCAAGCTTGATTCGCAATATTTCATCGAGTTTTTGCCCTGTTCTCGAGCTCGTCGCCACCCACGCCCCCTAGGGAGCGTAGCTGGCACTCATCACTACATCGAGCATAATTTTTGGGGTTCGGTTTCCGAAAGGGATACATTGAGGAGTAAATGGGTCATACGAACACCCCCCCTTCCCTTTGCTGTGTGTTTTAAAAGAGCTTTAAGTTCGATGGAGCAACTTGCATCCACTGAGTGGCGCCACTAGCAGGCAAGTACGTACTCAATTCGAGTCCGAACTTGTGTAAAGTTCAATTGGAACACGTATATTACCTTATCGTGTCGGAGACAGAAGTATAATGAATGAATTGGCGGAAATGTGTTAAAGCGTTAACGCGTTGCGTTATTTATTCGCTCATTAAAGAAAAGCGTCGCCAGGGGGCGTGCGGGGGCGGAGGTCGAAGCACTTTGCATGCTGCGCCATGGGAGGCATATATCGAATTAAAGTTGAAAATTGCCAGTTGTTTTCGAGTGTTCTTGGGCTGGCTCTGAAAAGCCTTCAAATGTAACTTAGGTGACCTTTAAACTAAAAAAAAATGAATGTAATTTATTAACATTTTGGTCGTTACCTGCTCGGTTAGGTCCTCGTTAACAGAATGCCTTTTGTTGGTGTTATAAATGGACGGGCTTTTGAACATCGACTGCAATATTGCCCATTAATTGCTGTCATTAACGTCGAACGGTCTCATTAGCCGCTAATTAAACGTCCGTAATGTAATATGGAAGCAATTAAGTTGCAGCGTTACGACTACACCATTGACTCGTTGGCCACTAATTTTTAATATCAAATTATATGGGCTTGAACTATTAAAAAAGAAGTCTGTGACGGATTCACGGTCATATGGTTTTCTCACGTAATCTGTTTAAAACATTGGTCTAAAATCCATCGTTTGTCATTGAGTTCAGCAAAAAAAAGTGCATTGATGTGACTGAAATCCATCATTTATGCTGAAATTTGATTTGTTTTCCCTAAAAATAAGGTCGAATGCTGACGTGGAAAAGGAGGGGTCTCAATATCACGAAAATTTGATGACAATATTCGGAAATTCTCTTTGAAATTGAATGAATGTACCTTAATCATGGTTTTCTTCATGGCTAGGACATCAAATTGCAAGTGCACAAAATCCTGAATTTTGAGCTTGCATGTAATCGTAGCCAATCTGGCGTATTAATTTTACCTTTATCAGGCGTTCATAAATATTGTCGATGATTTATTAAGGAATTTGAATACACCTGTTTATAACGCTTGTTCTTGTTTGCGCAAGAACAGGTGCTAGTGAAGTGAAAATAATTCAAATCCGAACAGGTTTCGACACTAACTCATTCCGTCGATATAAACTCGATCTCGTATTGAATTTTAATGCATCTATTGTCAGGAAGTAGCCTTTCTCGGAATAACAGGTGTGATCTCAAAAAAATGACCTTATCGCCGCAAAATATTGTCTGCTCAACCTTCGCTGGCTTGTTTGTTTATTCCTGGTCGTAAATGGGTTTTATACTCTCGCTTATCGACCATAAAACAATAAATTTAACACGGCATTAAGACAATAACCACTACCGAGCCGTTAATGAGCTTTGAAAACTGACTAATTTCACACCAGATTACACGATCACCCTTTTAATTAATCGTCGTAAAACGATAGCATTTATCGGTTATTAGTTTTGAATTCGGCGATTGGAAATTGCTTTGACCATTTAGAAACCACTTAAGGGTTTTATTATACCTCGACTTTCATAACTGCCATATTACATTTTTTTCTCCTAAATTTCCCATGATTTAGTTGGGCAGGTATGTGCAGTATATGTACATTATTTAAAGTGGGGACTGTAGCGCCATCCAGCGATTAAATAAGACATCTGTGACGATGCCTTTTGTACCAATTAAGAAATAGGCCTGTATCGAGCTGCCTAAATTTAGTCCAAGCTTGCCTAATGAAATCTGGTGTTTTGCGTGCCTGGAAATTTAGTTTTAGAATTTTTTTTTTACTGATGATGATGATTTTGGGGTTTGGCGTATTCGATGCATTTGTCTGCCATGGTTAAAAATACATGTATCAGTCAGGTGGAATCGCAAATCTACGTCATGTGCTCAAAAAATTGCAGAATGTAGTTTAAAAAAATTATTGGTACATGCTGCGGAATTTGCCTAGCTCCAAATGTGCACACATTTATATATCAGCCGTATACTTGTCTCGTGGACAAGATATCTGTCCTGGCTAGTTATTGCAATTTATTTTTGCGTGGCTGCTACCATAAATGTAGTTTCTGATTTGGCTGCCCCTTAACCCCAGGCAATCACTGCCAGCCTACGAGCCGTTAGGAGAAGACCCATTCTCTGTTTGAGAATGTGAAACCAGTGCATTCATAATAGAAGTGATCAGAATATTTTTTCAGAATCAGATCAGAATTTAACGACCAAATGATTGTCCTGTAGCTTGTTATCCAATGAGCAACATTGGTGCTTTTAACTTAAGTTTTTCTAAGCTTTTTCTCTAACTTTCCCACTCATTGACATACAATGTACATGCCCATCCATTTGCATGCCAGCAGACGTCTATATTATGTATTATTTCTTCTATATTCTATTATTGTTATTATTCCATATTATTCCATATATACATGTATATTAGCTCAATCTGTGCCACTGTTTGTGCACCATTTAGCCTTTCTGACGTAGAAATTCTCTCCAATTTGACAATTATGATGCTGATTGATGCATGTGGTCAAACCTAATGTATAACACATGTATAACCCCTACAGATACTGGCTTCTTTAAAGAAGGAAAACTTTCCTATATTCGTTTAATTACCAATATTTTTCAAAATAAGGTGAAAATGAATATGAAGGCGTCTGATGGCATGCAAAAGGAAGACCAACAGTATGGGCCTCCATATGAGCATGGAGGTCCATGAGCACTTAAATTAACTTAGTTGAAAACACCATTGGACAACAAAGTACAGGACAATCGTTTTGCTCGTTACTTTCGTTCAATTCTATAAATTGGTTCAAATATTCTGATCACCTCTTTGATAAATTTGTACCCTATACATTTGTTCTTTAGACATTGTTCAGTCCCAATGTCACGGATTAGTTTTAGCGTAAGCAGCTTGACATTGGGCAGCCCATGGGAAATGGGGGGGCATGGGCCCCCCGCGGTTTTAGGAAATATTTATGCAAATGACACTGCGGCCTTTTTCGTATTCGGCGTAAATATAGGACGACGAATTAAGAGCCCCGAAATGAGTTATATTACACCGTTGCGTGTTGCTGGTTTATGAGATGCCTTTTTGTTGGCTGCGTGGCAGTTAAGATTGAAGCAGATTAGCAATTTCAAGGACTTTTTGGACATTCCCATATGCGGGCCCTGTGCCTAAGATCCGGGCAGGTCAAGGTTGGTTCGTTAGCGCAAGGGCTTCCAGAGGAAAAGGCGTTGCTAGTTTTTGCCACCGCATGATTCGTGCTGGGTTTAAATTGGACACTGCGAGACATTTGCGCCGCCATCTTGAGGGTTCTGGTCGCATGAGCGTGAGTCATTGATTTAGATGGCGCGGGTTTTTTCTATTGTTATTTCATTTCGAAAAACGGAACTATTTAGGTTTATTACTATAGTTAGCCGTCATTATATCATTTCCAGCATCAAAGCCATCATCTAATTAAATGCATCCTTTCATTCCAAATTCCTTGGACAATAATTGACGTCAGTTTTTCCCCCGATTTTTTTTTCCTATTTTTTTAATCATTGTAAAAATTTTTGTGCAAGTTTCAACTTGTTTAAATTGAGCAAACCCTATTTTATTTTTAGTTCTTTGGGTCAAGCCAAAGATGCAAACATGCTCGGGGTGTAACTACATTATACAGTGGGGTTCAAAAGTCAATGGCCAATATATGCCTCGTTTTTATCACGTTGCAAATCGCAGCATATTTAAAACTTATTGAAATCGTTGACGGTTTTAGGGGCGCAGCTAGTCTAGCAACGAGATTAATCGTTTGGAAGTCTGACTATATTATTCGGGTCACGCTTTCTAACCCATAAATAACTTTTTTAAATTTTTATTTTATGCACTTGCAAAAGCTGCAGCACGTTCACTGCTGAAAAAAGAGCGTATTTTCTGTATTTTTTAAACGTTTTTGATCATTCTTTTATTTAATTAAGAGAAAGCATTACTTCCTGGTGCTCGTGTCAAGGTTTTTCTTATAAGGCAATTAGACGTAATTGCAATTAACCTAGTTTGGCAGTGACAGCGAACCGGACAGGAATGGACGCTGTATGCGCGCGTTAATGGTTTATTATGGTTATTATGATTATTGTTATTACTGTTAACCAACGAGCTATAACCCTATCTGAATATAATTTGAAATGCGTTTGGGTTTTTCCTTAAACTAATTAGGCGTTTGGTCGCCAATGGCGACCCTGAGCCGGGTCCGAATGGCCCTCAAAATCTCACCTTTTGCACATACATGATATTATACAAAAGAAAAGGTCACTTAATGAGCGTTTCGTAGGTATTTTATGTGGCACGCAGTCGGGAAAATGCGCATTATCTGCACTTTTTTGCTTCTCCTCCGAAACAATAGCAGTTTCATCGGAGTTGTCAATGATGGCAATTGGAAAAATCGCGTTGATTAAGGCTTTGTCGAAAGGTGTTCACATGGGTCGATGTGTGAATAGCAACCTAATGAAAAGGTTGGACAACCTTGACACGAAAACACGAAATTATGTACACGAAATTATCGAATCGGAAAAGTCACCTCCATGGACTCGTGCGAGTATCGATGATAAACGCCAATTAACACTTGCCTCTGGAGATGTTGACCTTTGTAAAAAAGGTCACTCCTTGGGGATGAAGGCGTGAGGTGATTACCTCGCGGGGTGAATCACGAGAATGTGGTGAATCTTTGAACATGCAGACAGTTTGACCACGCTATCTGAAACTATGGGAAGAAATCGGGGAATCTTGAGTTTGCTGGTCATTTCAGTCTAAGAAGCTCATGGCATCATAGGTGCTTGACTGTGTTGTGTATTGAATTGAAGTAAAATTTCAAAAAGGAAACCTGAATATCATGTTGTGCAGACGGGAGAGGTTGAAACATCTTTCATCTCTGCTCCAAATATGATCATCCAACCTACTTATGAATGACAACGTCGGAATTTGTGTTTTTTTAAACCTTAAAATGCATTTTTTTTTCATGGGGCCGCATTTGACTGCAGGCAATCACTGCCAGCTCGCGCGCCATACGGAGAAAACCACTTTAAAATTGTTTCCTGTTCAGGGGCAAAAATCAGGGAAAACAGTATATAGTAGAACCACGAAGTGATGGAATTGGGGTGATAGCGCCGAGCAATATAATGCAATCGCCAGTTTGCGATTGACTAAGTCTAGTAATTCGCATACAGCGCCACTGGCCTGATTTTTATTTATGAACCCATCGATAAATGAGTCCAGAGACGGCTATAGTAGAAAAACGAACTGATGGAACTGAAGGACAGCCAATGAGAGAGGTGTCGCTTATCGATTAGGGATTCCAGGTTTCTAGTTGTTGAAAGGAAAATGGCTGACGCCTCGAGCTGAAGCGCCGCCAATGTTGTTTTTTTTTGTTGAGCTCCTCGCTACTAATACATTTTATGCATTTCTGCGTTTGCTGCACGTCTTCGATTTTTTTTAAAGGAAAATACAATTATTGGGGATTATAGAATGGTAGGTTTGAAACAGTTGCACTTGTTACGTTCTGCAGTTTTTGGTTTTGCAAATGTTTTGGACCACCTCGGTGGGTGGTGAGCTCTGATGATGGCGATGGTGTCTTTCTGGAAATGCTCGGCCATTATATATGGAAATTATGCATTCGTCGGCACTTTTTCCTCTTTGCGGTATTCAATAATTCATTAGTTCACAATTTGGGCCGTTTTCTGTCGATTTGGCTCTGGCCCGGCGTGACCCGCCCGCCGTTGAATGGAGGTCAGTCGGCGGCATAAACTGATATTTATTTATGGAGGTCGCGCACTAGGAATTCTGTACGTGCCAGTTCGCAATGCCCAGGCCTAGACATTTCGTCACGACTTTCTCTTTGCATGTATTTGGCGTTTCTGGTTTTGCCACGAACATGGAAGAGACAGTGAATTGTGACGGGCGAATGTGGGCCACCGACCAACGGCGCTTCAGTCGAGTGTATACGGGGCAAGTCTTTGCAACCCTTAATTTCTTTCATGACTTCTTCAGTCTTGGAGTTCTGGCAATGTTGATGTGGTGCAAAGTAAGCAAATCTCGTTGGAATAACGTCATCGGTAACATTTCTCAGTCGATTGGGATCATCTTCTACGCTGTTTGTTGATCACAATCGCTGTTTCGGTTAGCTCAACAATTCACCACATCCATGGGCGTGCTGATGACTGCATGGAAGGCATCTGAAGAGCCATTGTTTGTGCTGCAATTACTCCTCTAGATCAAGATTGATCAACGTACCCTTGGTAACTCGCAAGTTTGCAGTAACATTGGTGGATTGGTGCATTGGTGGTCCTGTGTGCTACACATTTTTCGCCAGTTTGCATACATTGATGGGTCTGATTGTTTGACTTGGCTGATAACGTTATCAATTTCATCCAATTCTATTTTTTTGTTTTTGTTTGTATAACTATCACATGGGATGTTAATTATAACAACCTGTAGTTCGTTCGGATGACTACCAAACTGGAAACCTGGAAAACTATGGTGGAAAGATTTTCATACATGCCATGCTAGCGCCATTTGTTGAATGATTTGTACAAGGAGTTTGCCATGAATTCATCTTGATAGGGTCCGTCATAGAGGGTGTGCCACCTCTTCATTTCAGTGATTTCGAGTGTTAAATTGTGCGATCTTGGGCTATTGGTCATTTTGACTCTCATCTGGCCAAGCTTCTGGTTTTTAAAGGGCAGATACTAGGCTAGTCGCTCATGTGGATACTTGATTCTCATCAGACTGGAACCAAACTTACTACTGTTTTTGACGCGACGCGTTGGCGTGACATGGAAGGCCATAGAGGACGAAAAGCCAAACCCTAAAGGGGTTCAAATTTCATCACTCAACCCTTTTTTTCGCTGACCCCGGCGTCCGCAGCGCCCTCTGGGGTCTCCGTAGCTCGCAGTTGGAGATTAGCACATTTTTCCGTTCGACTCTCTATGCACGCGTAAAGTTGTGTATCTATCGTCTATGGCCTGATTTTTTGAAGGTTTTCCCTGCAGCGTGCCAGTGCCAATGTTGCCTGCCAGTAGGACTCGGGAAAAATGATATCATCTTCGTACGAGTTGGTATGCAATCGTGAACCACGTGATTTATCTCCTTGTGTCGAAGTTGTTTTTTAGCGCCTCGGCGGCCCCTGCATCGTATCCTTGTTAGCCGAACGACGACGACGATGAATAGTCAGAAATCGATGGCATTTTCGATACATTTAAATCGCCATCAGCGCCTGTTCAACGCCATTTTAGAACGCGTGGAGGATTCGAACGCGCAGGACCGACGAGGACTCCGTACTAAATAGAATTTCCATTTCGGGTGTTCCAAATGCAAATGGCCGCGGGGTGTTTTTCGAAGAGTTTGTGTTAATTCGCTCGGAAGATTGGATTTAAAACTGAATTCATCGACATCAGCCGGGTTCGTGAATGGTTTTCTGCGTCAGGGATTCAGCCAGGATCGCCAGGTGATGACCAATACTGATTTGGGCGTGTTTGGCAAACCCCTACCTGTGGCTGTGCCACCTGAATCGACTTTCTTCAGCATAGTGCTTCGAGCCAACAAACTACCTCTGGAAGCAACACAATGTAAACCTGATTGGTCCGCTATAAAGTTCAATATATTATTGGCAGTGGTGGTTGCGTGACCACTGTCCAGACACCCGCCTGGAATCGGACTCCTGAAGACCACCGAGTCTATCAGATTCAGGGATTCCGTACTCGATGTTGACGCAAGCCATCACGGATTTCTGCCTAATTGGAGTTGAAATTTACATCGTTTTGAAGCATTTTTTTGGCCAAGTCGGATTCGGCGAGTGGGTTCTGAGTTTTGAAACTGACTTCCAAGATAGTTGACCAGGGTTAGGAGTGCTTCGCAGTTTCCCTCAAACAAATTTCACGTTCCTATTCGGGGTCTGATTGGGTTAGGTTGCCCTTCGGATATTATTGGTGAAGGGATTTTGGGCTTTCAACCAGACTTTCCCATCGACTTTACGCCGTCTTTTTCACCTTAAAAATATTTTAAAATTACAATATTGGGTATTATTGCGTGTATACGTTACTATTATCGAGTTGTGTTATTAATGTAAGCTTATTGGGTTAAATTATCAGACGCCCCCCATATCCGGATTGTAGGCCTGCATCGTATAGGGTCTAAGCTCGATCACGAGCTATAAAGATCCAGGCTCCTAACCTCAACTTTCTAGGTTTGTTAACGCCGTCTTTGGGCGCGGTCTGAAAACTCAATTCCACTCTCCGATTAAACTTCGAGTTTTATCGTCCATCGTCCAACTTCGGCATTGCGACATGTTTATGGGTCCACTTTTTTACTTCGCACAGCAGCAGTTCCTCGGACGCTGCGCAACTCGAAGGTTGAAGCCATAACCGAGCATTGAGAACCCCCGTTTTATGCACTTTTTTTGTTCCTCCTAATTCGGTGCCTGGTCGACCCCGTTCGCCATTGCTGGGGTGGTGGTCTCACCCACGCCTCTGCTTCCCCCTATCCTGCCGACTATTTTTTTCGTGTGGTATTGAAACAATTGAGGCCTTGTTGCCTCCTCGAGTCGTCACCATTGAGGCGGCAAGGAGAGCGTTTTTCGCCGTCGATGCCACACCGACCGTCGGCGTCGGCATCGACGGGCGACGACTGGGACTCATGAACCCTCCGCCGCCTGTCCAGGACGAACAGCCGTCGCCACCACCCACGTGGACGCGAGTTGACCGCAAGACAGTGGCCGATGCCCCGCGAGCGTCGCCGCCATCATCGGAAGCTGACTCTGTTGGCCCGGCGTCGCCGTCCTCCTTGGATTGCATGATGGGCACCTTGTGCTGCGTCCACAAGAAGGGAGACGACAACGACCTGGACAATGACCCCGAGGTAAGATGACCACTTGTCTGCATTTTTGACGGTCGGACCCCCTGTAGTAGTTGCATGGGCGGGGAATGCCAGGTAGTGTCTCGTTAGCTGATTTCAGTTCCGTTAGCGGTTGTAATGGGACCCCTACACGGGCAAAAAAAGATGTCAATACCGGAATCGTCAGTTGTAGTGGCAGCAGTGTCATGGTGGTGCCCATACGACGGACGACACTACACGATCAGTTTTACCTGCTCATTTTCCGGAGTACAGAGATGCACCAACGATTTTATATTGGCTCATTTTGGAGCCCACTTTGATGAAGGCGGAGATGTGTGTGCGCCTGGAAAGTCTGTCATGATTCCGTCTTCCGATGCCGAAAACGAAATCATAACTTGTATTGGTATAATTTTACTTTTTCGATTGAATGCTATGAGTAAATTAATCCACAATTCCCGATTATTTGTCACTGCCACCGCATC
>JAQFYZ010000596.1:0-37890 GCA_034695085.1 Cylindroiulus punctatus | reverse complement strand
AATTCCTTCATTGTCAAATTGAATTTCTTGTAGCTTAAGGCTATCCTTTGGAAGAGAATTCCAACGTCTGATGGCATACAAGAAATAAGACCAGTAATATGGATCCGAGCGTATTTTGTATGCACTCTTATTAAAATGTTGTGTGAAGACTGTTGTAAAGCCCGCCTCCACATTTCGCTAGCTAGTAAATCTTCCCCACACTTGTGATTAGAATTTGCCATTTCATCGCGCATTATTAGGATTTACATGTATTTGAGAGAAGACCTTCAGTAGTTGTACGACTACATCCTGTATTTGGTGCCCATATAGTAGTTCGTTATTTTTCGAAAAGACTGCTTTCAACGCCACCATATGGCAACTGTTTATCTTTTACCCTTTTGCTAAACCATGGACATGAAATGGGTGGTTCGTAACGAGGAATTTATAATAATTAATCTTGTAGACCCAGCGTCAGTTAAGTAAAGATGTCTGGCAGTTTGTCCTTCTATGTCATGCCAAATGCTCGTTCACAAAAAATGTGAAAAAAAATCGCCGAAAATGTTTTGCGTTGTTTATTTCGCTCTGGCTTTTACCATTGATCATAAGTAATATGCAGACTTGCTATAAATGTCGATTTCTCAAATTTTAAAAATATTTTATCATTTAAAGTCGGTCATTGTCTGGGAATTGCAGTTTTCGTGTGCACAGTCTTGTTTTAACTAAATGGCTTATTGATATGGATTCCCAAATTCTTGATTATCAAGTTGTCTGCATTGAATGGAACTGTTCTTTCCAATGGTGAAAATTGTGAGTGTCAGTTATTTGTATGCAATTTGTATTCGAATAAGTTTTTTCCCTATACATGCAGATGCACGAAGGAATGTATGGAAAACCATGTCAATATGGTTTGCCAAAAGGCATTCATATACTTTGTGGTCGTGGAAACTTGTTAATTACAGTGTACACTTGTATTTTTAAACTTTTGTAACGCTCTACCGTACAAACTTTTAATGAAGCATCGTTAAATGACATTATGATGTAAGTCTTTCTGAAATAGTGCAAATTGTACAACTAGATGACACGTAGGCCAATAGGCCTACCGTTTGTATAACTAAAAATAACCAAGATAACGACGTCGATATTTATGGCACTCGGCAGCGTAGAAATGTTCTACCCATGTCTGATAAGGTGCATATTTCCATCCTCATGAGCTTAAAGTAACGAGTCAACATTTAAAATGTTTAGTTGCATATGAACATTTAATTGGTATAGGAAGATCATTTACAAATGAGGGGAAAAATTATACCTGGGCATATTAAGGAATTCCAGTTTCCACATCCATCCACCTACCCTGACTATCAATAAAACGTTTTTCAATGCGCAGGTCAATAAGTTTGTTTCAATGGATTATCGAGCTTTTTTGGATAGAGAATTATAATTCAGACAACGTTTATTCTAAACCATTTACGGATACTGCAGTTTACTTTGTCGACAACTTGCATGTACATGTACATGTATGATTTATTCAAGCATTGAATTAATTTTAATGGTTAGGGGATGAAAGTTAATATAAGATCGATTTATCACATTTTGAGCATAATACGCTTTTTTCGGCTTGCACCTTGCCAGCAATAGAATCTCATTAAATATTAATTAAATATCTAATCAGATTCGAAATTAATAGCTATTTAGGAGTTTTTGAGATATAGCTTACAACTAGGTTTTCATAAATCATATCACAATTGTTAAGTGAGAGCTTTTGTGGCCTCATTGCCAACAAAAGTTAATTTCTAAAAACTTTTTCTCGCATTTTATTTTTTTTAAATTATTTAATTTAATTTAATTAATATTTAATTATTATTTAATTGCATGTTAACGCTACGTAAGTTATATAAAGTAATATGTACATTTTTAACGTTCTAGAGCCAACATACATACTGTATATGTATGGAATTTAAGCAAAAATGTGTAAATGCATGTTTCGACGTTGCTCCGAGAATATCTTAGAATGAAACTTCATGTTGCATTGATGTAACTTAATGATGTAATTTAACGTTCCATTTCTTTGAAGCCTTGAAGAAAAGCATTGTTTGCTGCAGATGTTACATGATGTTTACGTTTTTCATGTTGAGAGGGAATTTGATTTTCATGGCGTACTGATATAGAGGAATTGTTTTTTTCTTCTGGCAGTAGTCCATAAGTGGGTATATAAGGTCGAGTTAGAACGATCTGACTTTCGATTGGTGTTTGAGTTTTCACTTTTTTAATTTTTGAAGTTAGTTTTCTTCAAAATATGGTGAGTGCGAATCTGTGAGACCTTGAACTCACACTGGCTAGAAGGGAATTTAAAGAGTAGCATCAAAAGTTAAATTTCATCAAATCATGATGCGCTTTTGGTTTGATGCATATGCAGTGTGTGTTTTCACGACAAGAATTTTGATCATAGCAGAATTTCGGCAATGATTTTGTATCTGTAAGTACTTGAAGTTCAAAGTTGTGATATTTGCATTGTAATTGCAAATTGGACACTTCTAGTCTTTCGTAATTTTCCAGTTCTGAGAACCCTTTGTCAGCCTAAAAGTTGACCGAAGCATTGCTGTTTTGCAGCACTACGAATTTTTCGTTTGATTTCATTCCACTATGGCTAAGTTGTCCAACAATGTTGAAAAGGCAGAGGCGTCGCTCCGAACGCATCACGTGCCATTGGAAAAGTGGGACCAACTCTGCAGGCCGCATTTACTGATGACCAGAGTTACTGGTGTATTTCCATTCGCCACTCAGAGAAGTGGTCAACGAGTTCGATGGTGGAGGAATTTGTGGGACATTTTGTCGGTCATCTATGACCAACTTTCGTGTCAGTAGCGGTTTTCGTGTTTGCCGCCATCGTTCGCTTGATGGTGGTTAAAGGAGTGCCTAAAATAGGTGTCTATGTCAACTTTATTCCCCCTTATAATAATAGCCACGGTTTACCCAAGTGAACAACTATAACGTCATATGAATGCAGTGCCAAACCCATATCGAAATCCTTAAGGCCTGGTTACTTATGGAATAAATATTTTATACGGCGAAGTTTGCATTCGAGGTTGTCCATGCCCATCGTTACCACCTTTTACCAATAACTTATCGATCCCGGACATCCAGTGGACCCAGCCTATTATTATATAATACATGTAATAACGTACTATAAACACTAATTAAATTTTAGTTCGGGGATTGGGTCATCATAAACACGCCTCCATACATGTACATGTACATGTACTCTTATAATCAAGGTTTAGCTAGGAGTAGTGTGCTCTACCTCATATAATACATTTGTTCGGGTTTCAGGAATTAATTTTGAGAAGGGACATTTATGTATTATGTCATCACATAATCATGGTTTTCAGACATTACTCGTGTGTCAGCAATAGTCAACACTAGAGTTCCAGTTGATATTAACACTTATATTTATTACCCGGAGTTGATATTTTTCCGAATAAACTTAATTCTGTCGAGCGACATGAAATATTGTCCCATTGATCCTTCAAAACCGTAAACATAAAAACCGTAGTTTGCAACGAGGGACTTAAAGTAATTATTTATGGAGACCCGGAGTCAAGTAAGCAATGACATCTGGCAATTCGCCCCTATGTGATGAAGAGGAATTTGCTTAAAAAAGTTGCGACGTTCAGTTAACATTGCTAAAAAATGTAGGACTACCATAGTGTCGGATAGTTTCGTCGTTATGCGAATTCCTGTTTCTATTTTTGTTATTTTTATACCGTTTCAATTCATTCATCCGCCTTTCCTGTTATGACTGTTCTCTATCACCAACATAACTGTCATGGTTATGCAAAGGGAAGCGAATCCAGCAATCGTAAGTTGCCCTTTCTCCTTAACACCACAACCGACCCAAAATTCTCTGGAAATTGAATAGGCGTGAGCATATATGTATATGAACTACTAGGATATGCGATGATATGAATAATTCTTCCGGTAGTTTAAAAATAAATTGAACTAATTTTGAAAAGCCAGTCACTGTTCTAACACTTGTAAGGTATTTCGGTTTACAATTGTAATTGGATGTCAATCACGATCTTTAAGTAAGTGTTTTAAAACTGGATGCCATGTTGGCTCCATTCCTTGCAATGTGATAATAACTTACATCGGGTTATGCAATGATCACAAAGGAGAATTGTTCCTTTTAATGATTGAAATGCAGATGTCTTCCGTTTCAGTCATTTGGGCGGACTTTTTCAATTTTATAATTGTTGATGAAAGGATTTTCTATTCTATTTTTTCGTTGGTTTGTTCTACTTTCAAAGATGCCTTTGTGGCTGCATTTCCTGTTTGGCAACTCTGTTCTGCCAGCTCAACATAACAAAAGTCTATCACTAAGCAATCTGATACCAACATGCTGTTGTAATGATTTTTTGCACGTAATGCATGTAATGTAACTGTTTAGAAAGTATAAATAAAATTTATTTGGGTTACCACTTCCTAATGTTATTGTAAGGCATCTGATAATCCTTGTTACGTATTTGTTCAAACCGTGGTAATGCTGTGTTATAAGATAGCACCGTCAAATGACATACATGTATATGTAGTAAACCTTTTCTAAAATACTACCTCCGGAATGGCACCTTCCCTTTCATACAGCTAAAAATAGTCAGGAAAATAATGTCGAAATTTATGACATTCAGCAGTGCAAAGATGTTCTGCACTAGTTCGAGCAGATGTCTATGTCCATCGTCCCTTGGTTTAGAATCTTCAAAAGAAAAGTTTGTCAAAACAAAGGGCTCAGACAATATCATTAACAAACAACATCAAACATCAAAAATGTATAAAAATTATTGTTTGGTTTGTCTATCATTAAGCATAATAACTTTATTGATTTGTAATTCCTTCAATGTCTTATAAGCTGTAAATCTACGCTTCTAATAAGCATTGCAAATATACATTACATGTTGGTGTCCACCCCATTGAGGTGGGAATTACCCAATAATATTGGACTGATGGATTACACCCCTTTACCACATGGCATATCACCTGCTGCTAGTAGGGTACTGAGTTGAATTGAATGTTCTGTGATACCAGTTCAACTCCCAGTTACCATCCCAATGGTCTGTGATATCAGTTGCCATCACAATTTTCTGTGATATCAGTTGCCATCACAATTTTCTGTGATATCAGTTGCCATCACAATTTTCTGTGATACCAGTTGGCTTCACAATGTTCTGTAATACTACCCATATGTTAACAGTGTAGGTTATAATAAATTTAGATAATAGAGTATTACAATGCAGGCAACGTGTGTTGCAGGCCATTTTACGGCCTTGCCAACGCTTTGATTTATACATTGTTGTTATATGGTTAATACCATTTTTGCGTTTTAGCCCAATACGCAATTAATTTTTCCGCTTAAGGCATACATAATCAGAACATACTTCAATGTTAGTAAAGATAGATAAAAAATGTTTATTTAGCGTTTAAATGCCTGTAGGGTTTAAAATTTATCTGCTGTCCAGATTCGTTTGCATTTTTTTTCATAATTTTGACAATGCATGTTTTATGACGGTCTTTGGCCTTCTTCCAAAAAAACGTTAATTTCTAACAGATTTCTCCTATTTTGTACAAGTCTAGACAGTGATTAATTAGAGCCAACTGACAAGAAAATTATTGTTTAGCTTGGAAATAGACATGTATTGACATTCAGATAAGATTGTGGCTTTGAGAACATATTAGCAAACATCATTGATGCCTTTGACACATGCTACTTCGTGATCCTTTGTTGTGCAATTGAACCTTATTTATTCCGTATTTAGTGACCTTACATATTTTGTCTTACTTAGGCAAGTTTATTAGACAAAATGTTTATTACATCACCTACAACTACCCAATATTTTCTCCCGCCATACATGTAAGAGTGAGTTTCTTTGGTTTTTGGTTTTCTCTATCCCTACAGGGCGGGAATTTGATTTTTTAGGGAGGGCATTTGATTTTCTTGGCGTTTTTTTGTATGAGGTTCTGCCTACTTAATACTTGTTTTCGTTTTCTGGCACCACTCCATCAATGGGTGAGGCCCAGATACTACGCAGAGGTCTTTCGATTGGTGTTCGCATTTTTCTATTTCAATTTCTTAAGTCGGCTGCTTAAAATCATGCTTGTTAACACTAGAAGTAATCACTAAGCTTTGTGGCGGTTCATAACTTTGTATTTTCAACAAAAGAAATTTGCACTAACAGGATTTTTCAAGACATTGTGATTTCGCTTGACTGTCCTGGATATATCTGTAAGTACATGGCCATTAATCCGGAAATTATTTTTTCACTTCATGAGAGTATGAATAATGCTTGAGTTTCAATTTTGAATGTGATGCAGGACATTAATTACTGCCCGGATTCTTGATTTAAAAGTTCCAGAAGTAATAGTTCAAGTTTAAACATTGATGCTTGACTGTGCAAGGAATTTTCCCTCTTATTCCATTCCACCATGGCTGAGTTGGCCGAAAATATTGAACAGGCAGAGGCATCGCTCCAAATGTCTAACGAAAAGTCCAACAAGGTGTCATTGGAAAACTTGGACCAACTCTGGTGGCCCCTTTTGATGATGAACAGAGTCGTTGGTGTATTTCCGTTCGCCACTGTGGACAATGATCGACGGGTTCGATGGTGGAGAAATTGGTGGAACATTCTGTCAGTCATCTACCTTGGCGTAGTCGTTTACATGTTTTCCGTTGTCATCCATTTCTTTGTGGTTGAAGGAATTCCAAAAATAGGTATCGGCGTCACCTACCTGTCGTATTCTGCCTTTTATCTTCATGTTATCCTCTCCACGGCCACGTTCATTCATTTTATGAACTCAAAGCCCTACCTGAATGATCTGTGCAGGCTATGGTCACACCTTCAGTTTGCACAAAATACGGCAACCAAGCTAAATGCTGACATGAAAAGGAAAGTAAGAATCAATCTAGCGTTGACAGTTGCTGGCCAGGTTCTTTACATTTTTGGTAAGTTGTCAGCTTGCTACTTTCTCTGCATGTTGCCACCTAGGAGGGACATCGCCACTTAATCAAAGATGGGCCCTGAAGGTTTGGGGCCTAAGTGTGTAAAATAGAATTGTTTTCAGCAAAATACCCTTGCTCGTATGATTGCTATCGGAGTTATAAATAATCACGGGGTATATACGGGATCAGTAATTTAAATTCGCTAATTTGCCATGTCTTTAAAATATGACTGTTCAAATATGGGCCCTTAAACTTTGGTGATCACAAAATGGTGATTTTCGGACACCCTTCTTCGATATGTATTCGATTGTGTATTGGCAATGTAACCCAAATTTGTAATGGAAATCTGGTTGATAAACCCCCATACAATAATTCCCATGGATCATCACAGACAATTCAAAAAGAACTAATGGGATTATTCTGGCCTGCTAATTTGACAAACACAACCTAGTGGAAGAAGAGCCAATAACTATGGGGCATTAGTATTCTCACATGGGAATGTCCCATAATGGAAGGGTCCAATCATAAAGCATCGCCTGTAAGACACAATTATACATGTCATATAATGAAGGGAATGGAGAACCATAGCCGTTAATACGTCTCTAAAAAAACTTTCTGTGGATTTCTTTCGCGTCAGAATTGATTAGCTAAAGTTTACTTGGGATTATTTGGTGATTTTCTTTGCGATAAATTTATAGCAACCATCGCCGTAAATTTGACTTTTGGCTTCATGTTCAACCAAACTGGGGAGTTAATGACCTTCTTCATCATTTGGTGCGAGATCGCAAATGTTGCTCAGCTTGGACTTTTCTGCACCGTATGCCGTACTGCCAGCTACCTTCTGAAGAGCATCTGTCACGATCTTGAGGCCAAACTAACAGAAGACACCCTAGACGCCCATCTGAAGTGGTTCAGGGATGTCTTCATGACTGTGGTTGACTTCGTGGAGGTGTCCAACCAGCTTTTTGGACGTTATGCTGGATTTCTGGTTACCTTTTTTCTCATCGAAACGTGTTGCAACACGTATTTGTTTTTCCCTTATGAGCACTCTGACGACATCCTGCGCTTGTTTTGCGACTTGATCTTCGCGTTGGAAGGTTTGGTTTTCATCGTCATAGTTTGTATGTCAGCTGGCGAAATAGCTAACCAGGTAGAATGCACCTACCAATCAAAATTAAAGACGCCATTGACTTTTCGTTCAATGATTGCTTTTATTTTTTAGTCTGGCAATCCCTTCCGCATGATGTTGAAAACAAACGTTTCAGAATCGCCTTCCATCAGCCATATCCAGGTGGGCGAAGTTTATTTTTTCAATCATGACGTTCGCGCTTGACCCATGCATGATGGCCAGTCTAAAATTTTGCTGTGATTGATTTCATAGGAGTTGATCCTCATGTTGGATTGTTCGAAAACTTTGGAAGTCAACCTCTGCATGTTTGGGATCATGCCCATAACGAAGGAGTCATTGCCCATGGTATGTTACTGGAAATACTATCAAAGAAAATTAATGTTCATTTCAAAGTCGATGCGCATGTTGATGAATTCCACATGTACGAGCATACGTTGGTAGTTTGATAGCTACTGGATTGTTAAAAGTGAAAGATTTTGTCAGGTTTAATTTGAACAGGTTTAGTATTAGTAGTTACACAAGGTTCACTAAAGTCGTAGTTTTAATCCATAGATCTTCGGTATTTATCTTTCGTACGTCTTCCTGTTGTACCAGTTTCCTAACGATGAGGACAAAGCGTGTGCGTATGGATCTACCAACAGCACCTCATTTGGTCAATAGTTGCTGTTCGAAATGCTGCAATAACCGCAACGACCTCGTGCTAATCACAGGACATAGCTCAGCAGCCATGTCTTCGGATAAACTATCAACTTTTCGCTTTCTATGATTTTGTAAAATGCGGCCCATGCAGGTTGTGTCTAAGCATGCACATTTAGTTAACCATGACAAGCATGCATGCTACGCATTTGTGTACTATGCAAAATGCTTCAAATGTGCTGATTATCTTGGATTTAAACCTATAAAGCTATCGAGCTAATATAATTTACCATGCAGTGTATACACATGTTAGTGATCCGCATATTCACTTTGGAACAGAATATTTGAATATGAATGCGTATTTTTATCCTCACGTTACCTAAGCGCCAGTTTCAGGTGCAAGCTAATACTTGCAAATATCAGGTCTTAACTCAAGATGCAA
The DNA here is from genome assembly GCA_034695085.1 of Cylindroiulus punctatus. NCBI lineage: Eukaryota > Metazoa > Arthropoda > Diplopoda > Julida > Julidae > Cylindroiulus > Cylindroiulus punctatus. The sequence continues at coordinate 28,719 of JAQFYZ010000596.1, read as the reverse complement.
GTTTCAAGTAATTTACTGCTGTCCATAATTCTCACGACAAGTTTGAGGAAGCTTGATGTAGGTTCGACTTAACGCTTGCATAACGTTGATGCATGACCTGCATGTTTGTTGTGTGAGCAGGTTTGGGATCAATTTAGTATGTTTCGTTGAATTAATTTATTTATTTTGAATCAAACTATTGCTGAAAATTATATTACTGGGCTACCTATGGAAGTGCAAAACTCGTGGACTGCATTACAATTGCACAAAATCAAGTCACAATTCCACTTATTCACTCGTATTCATTGATATTGAGGGCCTATAGCTAATTGTGATAATGACATGAGAGCAAATTTCAATCATGAGAGTGCACTGCAGCACTCAACTGCGTATTGGCCATAGCCCTTCATAATTTAACCGTTACGCGAGCCATCATCAAGATTCAAGTTGGAGTATTGATGCTTGACCATGCAACGAATATTTCGTCCGCATCGCTGCACCATGTCTGAATTGGCCAGCAAAATTGAACAGCCTCAGCCTTCGATCAGAAAACATCACACTGAGTCCAAGCAGGTGCCATTGGAAAACTTGGACCAACTCTGGAGGCCGCATTTGTTGCTGTCCAGAGTCGTTGGTGTATTTCCGTTCACCACTCTGAGCAGTGGTCGACGAGTTCGATGGTGGAGGAATTGGTGGAACATTTTGTCTGCCATCTATGTTGGCGTGGACGTTTACATGTTAGCCACGATCGTTCATTTCATGGTGGTTGAAGGAGCTCCAAGAGTAGGCGTCGGTGTCAACTACTTGTCGTATTCTGCCTTTTATCTTCACCTCATCCTCTCCGCAGCGACGTTCATTTATTTTCTGAATTCGAAGCCTTACTTGAACGACCTATGCAGGATATGGTCCTGTCTACTGTTTACACAGAGCACTGCAACCAAGCTTACTGCTGACATCAAAGGGAAAGTCAGACGCAATTTGGCATTGACTGTTGCTGGCAGCGCACTGTACATTTTTGGTGAGTTGTAAACTGGCTACTCAGCTATCACTCTCTGCATCATCATGCATTTATTGTCTGGAAGAAAGCACAGTATGGTGAAAATGATTGCGGCAGTGTAGTACGTCTGCTCTTTGCTGATCTTTTGCCGAACCTTTGCTCGTCGGCTGGAAAAATATATGATCAGGTACATAGAGGCTGTTGACAAAATAAGATTCAAAGTTTTACGCTAAATTATTAAAGCTTGTTTATTTACAGGCCAAACGTCCTTATAGAATCTTACTGAAACTCGATTTTTCGACGTGTTCTCCTGTCCAACAAAACGAGGTGGTTATGCTGAACTATCGTAAATTAAGTTGATATATAGTGTATGTTTGCAGGAGTGTTTGAAATAACTTCAATTTCTGTAGACCTTGCTGCTTCTGGATTGCTTCACAAATTTGGAGGCTAGCATATCAATGTTTCGGATCATTCCAATCACAACTCAGACTTTGCCAACAGTAGGTTTTACTTCTTCTCATGCGTTTTGTGTTTCATATCTGACTTGTTTCTGGTTATTATTTCTATGCAGATCATCAGTGTCTACTTTTCCTACATGATCTTGCTGTTCCAGTTTCCAACCGTACCTTCAAAAAGTATCACAACTCAAGGGGCGTTCAACAACGAATCAATTACGTATTAGTCGTATTTTCTCTTGATATTTACACTTAATGGTATCATTTAAGTCAAGTGTTTTCATAAGTAATCCGAAAAACGTTTGGCTGAATTGAAATTTAATTGCTCGAAATATCACGCTCTTGAATTTTGTTGGCAGCTTTGCTTACTCGTATATATTAATTCAATTTTTCGAGAAATTCTAAATTGGTGAATGAATTCTTTAAACGAAAGACCAAATGGTATAAATTAAATGTCATTATAATCCACCTTTGAAATTCCGAACCTATTCTGATCCTTACTATTGGTCTTTTTTTTCTTAATGTTATTGAGCTACGTGTAAATGTAGGTTCGACTTAACGCTTGCATGAGGTGATGCATGATCGCCGTTGATATTTTCACGAAAAAGATGTAGATCAAACATGAACTTACAAGTCTGCCTTTAGCTTGTCAAACAGTCCTTTATAATCTTTAAAAAGTGCCTGGATATCCACCCTGAAATATGTTATTTTTTGCGAAGCTTGCGTGATCCTGAAATGTTCATAACGAATACAATATAGAGCTCCTGAGAGCAATATTAAAACAACCTTAATGGTTTTTTTTACATCTTTTTTAATAACCGTAAAATTTCTACAGAATAAACAGAATTGTTTGATCAGGTTTGGAATGTTTTCATTGTAAAACCAATCTATTGCTGAAACATATCTTACTGGGCTACTTACGGAAGTGCAAACCTCGTGGACTGCATTACAATTGCACAAAATCAGGTTAATATTTCCACTTATTCACCCGTATTTGTTGATATTGAGGGCCTAGCTAATTTGTAGGATTGCTAGAGAAGTTTGGATGTCAACATTCGTATGTTTGGGATCATGCCCATAAAGACGGAATCGTTACCGGTGGTATGTTTCTCAAAAAATTGTTATTCATTAATTCCATATATGATGCAGATGTACGAACGCATGTTGCCAGTTTATTCCCATTGAATTATCGAAGGGTGAAACATTTCGTCATATACATGTACATGTATGTTGTACGGCTGGCTTAATTGTGTCGCCGATTAGATCACGCATATGTTTGTTTTGATCACAACATAATTTAGTGGCTTGAACGATTCAGTTTTTTAAGAGAGAAAGTCTTTATTGTTTTTCCATTAAATTAAAATGATTATGATATCTAACTAATGCCAGTGGATCGAGAGTTAAACAACAGCTCGTCAACGTTTGATAGCACGAGTACCCCCTACCCATCATCCCTGGTGATATCCTTGACAGCTAATTGTTTTCAATTTGCTGATGTGTTCTGCTAATGCACGCTCGCAATTATGTTTGTTCTCCTCGATACTTGGCTGCATTAGAAAATTACAACAAACAAGCCACACGGTGTACATACATGTTTTAGCAATTTCTTGCAGTTGAGCAGGAGTTAGCAACTCTGCACTAACCAGTGTAGATCGACCAAGCTACAATGGCTTCAGCAGAGATATGTAAAGTTGAGCTCAACCAAGGAAAGTTGGAAGATCTCGATCATCTTTGGCGACCATTTATGAAGCTATCAAGGGCATTGGGTTTCTTCCCATTCGTTCAAGAATATGGTGATGGCGGGCATGCTTATTGGAGCAAACTGTGGAATGCCTACTCCATGTTGGTAATATGTGGCTTCTGCTTTCGTCTGGGCTTCGTCGTGGGCCCAAGGGTGGTCGAAGGAGGGTCGATAACAATGGTTGATGTTGATATTGCGTCAGTCATTGTTTTCCCCGTCCACTTGATCGCCTCCACTGTTAGCTTCGTTTATTTCTTGAACTGCACTTCACACTTGAACGATATGCGGCATCTATGGTCTTCACTGACATTTGCACCAGCAACGGCTGCCAGGACAAACTCCTTGGTGAAACGCAAGATGAAATGCGCTTTGGTTTTGTGTGCATTTGCTATGATTCAAGCAGTTTATGGTAAGAACAGGATGTCTGTAAGTAGTTTCGTGAATGCGGCCTTGCTATTATAGATATTGATATCGAGTTTGCTGCTTACAAACAAATTCACAAAAGATGGGCGATTATAGCGAATTTCTTCTAGTTTTAGGCAATGAAATCTATCGGGTGGTTTTTGGATTTCCTGCAATGGGTGTACTGTATGAAGTATTCCTGGCATGGTGCATCATTGTGCACGTGATACAGATCGGATTGTTCTGCTCCTTGTGCTGTGCAATCAGCTGCTTACTACAGGGCTTTTGCCAGGACATGGAAACAACTTTAGTCAATGGCAACATGTGCAACCACCTAAAACTTTTTAAATACATCTACACTACCATCTTTGACTTAATTCAGGTTTCTAATCAATTCTTCGGGATTTTCGCGGGGTTTCTGGTCATATCCTCCCTTCTACAAGCATGCTTTGATACCTACACTCTCATCGTTTATACGAGCATCCACAAGGACATCTCTTGCGTTATAGCGTGGGTAGTGTACAGCTTGATCACAACAGTCATAGTTTGCTCGTCGACTGGGGAAATATATGATCAGGTACATACACTGTAGACGCTGTTGACAAAATAAGATTTGAAGTTGCTAGCTATGATATTAGTAGAGCTTGTTTATTTACAGGCCAGACGTCCGTATAGAATCTTACTGAAACTTGATTTTTCGACATGTTCTTCTTTGCAACAAAACGAGGTGGTTATGCTAAGCTGTCGTTATATTGAATTTATATACAGTGTAGTTTAGCAGAAGTGCTTAAAATAATTTCGCTTTCTGTAGACCTTGCTGCTTCTGGATTGCTTCAAAAATTTAGAGGCTAGCATAGCAATGTTTCGGATCATTCCAATCACAACACAGACTTTGCCAACTGTAGGTTTTGCTTCTTCTCAGGCGTTTTGTGTTTTGTAGCTGACTTGTTTCTGGTTATCATTTCTATGCAGATCATCAGTGTCTACTTTTCCTACATGATCTTGTTGTTCCAGTTTCCGGCCGGACCTACAAAAAGTATCATAACTCAAAGTGCATTCAACAACGAATCAATTACGTATTAGTCGTATTTACTCTTGATATTCACACGTAAGGGGCTTTTAAGGCCCATTGAAAGTGCGTGGTGACTTTTGGGACACCCTGCATAAAATTACGAAACTCTTTTTCTTCTTTCCTGATCAACATATTAGAATATTTGGTACAATATTTTTTTTTAAACATTAAGATGGACTTGCGTTTTATTGGACGTGCTCATGACATCTTGTGGAAATGCATATGATATTAATAAAAACGATTATTCTATGTTTGACTTTTTATTTTGCTTTATGAGCGATCGATGGCAGCACTTTTCATGTTATATAGCGTGAGGTGATGCATGATCGACCGATTTTATTTTCACGAAAAAGATTTAGATCAAACATGAATTTACAAGTCTGCATTTAGCTTGCCAAACATTCCTATACATGTATATCCTTTAAGTACCTGGATCTACACCCTGAAATATATGCCACATTTTTTTAATGCGATGCTTGCATGATCCTGGAACGTTCATAACGAGTCCAATTTGGAGCTCCTGAGAGCAGGTTTGGGATCAATTTTGTGTGTTTTTTTGTATTATTTTTTTTTAATTTTGAATCTATTGCTGAGAAGTATATTACTATATACATATGCTACCTATGGAAGTGCAAAACTCGTGGACTGCATTACAATTGCACAAAATCAAGTTAAAATTCCACTTACTCACCCGTAGTTATTGATATTGAGGGCCTAGCTAATTATAGTAATTACATAAGAGCAAATGTCAATCATGAGAGTGCACAGCAGCACTCCACTGCGTATTGGCCATAGCCCTTCATAATTTAATAGTTACGCGAGTAATTATCAAGATTCAATTTGGTGTATTGATGCTTGACCATGCACTCTAAATGGAAAAAGTACAAATGTCGAACCTTAAAGGTACAAATGTTTTGAAACTATATACACACCCCATGGGTACATATGTTGACTGCACGTGTACCCTTGACATGTGTTCCCATGTTCATATTGTACCTTGAGGTACAAATATTTAAGGCATTTCATCCCTTTGGGTACATATATGATATATGGGGTGCAACATTTGTGCCCCACAAAAACTGCATTTGTACTTTTACGGTTTACAGTGTGCAACGGATATTTTGTTCTCATCGCTGCACCATGTCTGAATTGGCCAGCAAAATTGAACAGCCAAAGCCTTCGATAAGAAAGCATCACACTGAGTCCAACCAGGTGTCATTGGAAAACTTGGACCAACTCTGGAGGCCGCATATGTTGCTGTCCAGAGTCGTTCGTGTATTTCCGTTCATCACTCAGAGCAATGGTCGGCGAGTTCGATGGTGGAGGAATTGGTATAACATTTTGTCTGCCATCTATGTTGGCGTGGACGTTTACATGTTAGCCACGATCGTTAATTTCATGGTGGTTGAAGGAGCTCCAAGAGTAGGCATCGGTATCAACTACTTGTCGTATTCTGTCTTTTATCTTCACCTCAAAGGCGATGCTTGTATGATCATGAAATGTTCATAACGAATCCAATATAGAGCTTGTGAGAGCAATATTAAAACAGCCTCGAACACCTGCGTTGAACGACAAACCATTTATTTTCGTTTGTGAGGTGAGGTGTTTGCAGTATGTATATTAATTTCGTTTCAGAGTTATTTCTGTCATGCACCTGCTTTTCACTATAAAGCGAGTCTTATCCTTCTTTAAGAACAATAATTTTTCCATGGCTTCAATAATAATTGGGACCCTCTCGACGCAATGTCGTCATCTACATTGTGTTAATAATTAATAACTCAATAGTGTACTCTTACACTGTAATCTTATTGTAAATAATTTAACTCAATAATCGTTTTTACGGCTTAAAATTTGCGTTAATTTAGCTGGTATACCTCACCTTAAGATGAGGTCACCTTGGATTTGAGCATTAAGTCTTCCTAGAAACTTTCTTTTGAATTTGGAACTTCTAAAATGCTGAAGTCATGTGACTAACGACAGAACGCATAACGGGATCAAGTGGTGTCACTACAATAATCTTGAATCATAACAGGTCCAAATTACGTTTAGGGAAAGGGCGCCCTATAAAATAATATCTGCAGTGTTTCAATTTGAATAAATTCAAATGTATTGTTATATTTCTGAAATGATGACATCATCATTCAGTCAAACTATATTGACATCTTTTGTCTTCTTGATCAGGGTTCATTAACTTAATATACAACTCAGTCATATAATTTGCTTTTAACTTCATCAAGCGAAGTTTCGCCTATTAAAAGGTTTCATCAGGCATCTACATGATAATTAAGTTTAAGAAAAACACATTATTACAACGAACATAGAATAGTAAGACACATTACGTTTAATCACCATTGAATAGGTGAAACGTCCCTTAATAAAGTTTAACGTAAATTATATCACCAAGTTTTAATTCATTATCATTTAGTCTTATTCTAAATGAGGGAATTCATGCATTCACCTATTCAATATACAAGCGAGGCGATACTACCCAGTAACATTCTGTCAGTGAATATTGGTAAGGGTGTGAAATCCATACACCTAATTTATTAGACTATCACCACCCAATTTGGGCGGATTGCCACACCATTGCAAATTTTAATTTCTAATAGCTTAAGGCTGCCCTTTTGAAGAACATTCCAGCGGTAACAGCTTAATAATTAGTAGTTACTGTAATTTATCAAAGCAAGAACAATCTTTAGACGTTTTCTGCATTGCAAGAATTATGGATTTTGTGTGAAGCATCGAGGAAACTATGTAAGAGAATCGGAGCATTTATTAAATTTATTGGAGATGGCTAACGTTCTGGTAATTAAGATATTAATTTGTTTCTCAATTGATCTTTTAAGTTTTAAACTTTCTCAGACGGAATTTCGTATTGGAAGTCCGAACTTTCGGACCACTATGTCTCCCCAATCCCTCAAGAAACTACAATGAACAGTGTAGTCACACCGTCCATGTAGTGCATCATCCACCTCCAGATAACCTACTCCACCTGCCAGGCCCATATTAACTTAAGGCAGGCCTGGCTACTTTGGTATTAAAGTCACTAATACATTATGATCATCCCGGATATCCAGCTGACCTAGTCTATAATAACATATTGTATGCACGCTTATTAAAATGTTGTGTGAAGACTTTTATGAAGCCCGCCTCCACATTTCGTTAACTAGTAAATCTTCCCCACACTTGTGACTAGAATTAGCCATTTCATCTCGTATTATTAGGATTTATTTAAGAAAAGACCTTCAGTATGGGTACGACTACATCCTGTATTTTGTGCACATAGTTGTTCGTTGTTTTTGGAAAAGACTGCTTTCAACGCCACCAAATGGCAACTGTTCCTCTTTTACCCTTTTGCTAAACCATGAACATAAAAATGCGTGGTTATAACAACAAGGAATTTAAAATAATTAATCATGGAGACCCCGAGTCAGTTAAGCAAAGATGTCTGGCAGTTTGTCTCTATGTAATGCCAAATGCTCGTTTTAAAAAAATATGAAAAGAATTTGCCGAAAGTGTTTTGCGATGTTTATTTCGCTCTGGCTTTTACCATTTATAAAAAATAATATACAGACCTGCGATAAATGTCGACATTTTTTAAAAATATCGTATCTGTAACGACCGACTTTATCGGTCGTTGTCTTGGAATTTACTAAATGGCTTGTTGACATGCATTCCCAAATTCTTAATTATCAAGTGGTATACAATGAAGGGAACTGTTTTTTTTCAGTGGTGAAAATACACACGCATTGTGAGTGTCGGTTATTTGTTTGCAATTTGTATTGTAAGGAGGTTTTCCTTACACATGATGATGCACGAAAGAATGCAAGCCGAACGATGTTAATATGGTTTGGCAAAAGGCATTCGTATACTTTGTGGTCGTGGTTTTTAAGATTGTTAAGAATATCTGAGGATCCTTGTTAAGTACACGTGTATTTTTAAACTTTCGTAACGCTCTACCGTACAAGCTTTTAAGAAAGCATCGTTAAATGACATCTATGATGCGAGTCTTTCTGAAATAGTACCGCAAGATGGCACGTAGGCCATTAGGCCTATACCTTTTTTTTATAACTAAAAATAACCTAGATAACGACGTCGATATTTATGACACACAGCAGCGTAGAAATGTTCTACCCTAGTCTGATAAGATGCATATTTCCCTTCTCTTGAGCTTCAAGTAACGAGTCAACATTTAAAATGTTAGGCATAGGCATTTGCAAATGAGAGTAAACAACCTGTACCTGGTCATATTGAGGAATTCCAGATTCCACATCGACCTACCCAGACTATCAATAAAAACGTTTATGAATGCGCAGGTCAATAAGTTTGTTGCAATGGATAATCGGGCTTTTCTTGATAGAGAATTATAATTCAGACAACGTTTATTCTAAACCATTTACGGAAATTGCCATTTACTTTGTCGACAACTTGCATATAGCTTACATGTATGATTTATTCATGCATTGAATTACTTTTAATGGTTAGGTGATAAAAGTTAATATAACATCGATTTATGACATTTTGAGCCCAATACGCTTTTCTCAGCTTGCAGCCTGCAAGCAATAGAATCTCATTAAATATTAATTAAATATATAATCAGATTCGAAACTAATAGCTATTTATGAGTTTTAAGATGTCGCTTACAACTAGGTTTTCATAAATCAGATCACAATTGTTTAGTGAGAGTTTTTGGCCTTATTCCCAACAGAAGTTAATTTCTAAAAACGTTTTCTCGAATTTTATGTTGGTTTTTTTTCGCACAAGTCAAGAAAATGGTTATTTAATTGCGTGTTAACGCTACGTAAGTTATATAAAGTAATCTGTCATCTTGATCGTTATATAACCAATATATGTCGAATTTGGACAAAATGTGTAAAAGGAATACAACTTCATGTTGCATTGATGTAACTTAATGATGTAATTTAACGTTGCATTTCTTTGAAACCTTAAAGGAATAACATTGTTTGTTGTACATGTGATGGGAATTTACCGTTCAACGATTACCGAGGAACATTTTGTCGGTCATCTATATATGTTGGCATAGCCGTTTTCATGTTTTACGCCATCGTCAGCATGATGGTGGTTAAAGGAGTGCCTAAAATAGGTGTTGGCGTCAAGTTGTCAACTATTTGTCGTATGTTGCCTTCTACCTTCATATCATGGCGGAACCCTAAAAATGTAGCAGTCTTTATTTGCGATTTAATCCTCGTGATGGAAGGTTTGATTTTCATCATTCTGGTTTGCCTGCCGCCGTGAAATACCTGAGCAGGTACTGTGGGCTGCAGCTGTGGATGAAAATTAAAGAAATCATACGGTTCAAACGTTCTCTGATGGGTTTCTCTGTAGTCTGTAGTCCATCAAGCATCCTGCTAAAATCGAGCGTTGCAGAATTGCCTTCCAACAGCCAGATCAAGGTGGGCAAAGTTAATATTTGAAATGGCGTGCTTGTGCATGGTCCATGCAGACGTGATTCGAAACTGAGATTTTTCTGTGATCTGATTTCATTGGGGTTGACTCTGGAAGTCAACATTTCCATGTTCGGGATCATGCCCATAACGAAGGAACCATTGCTTATGGTATGTTACTTAAAAGCACGAATACCTAAAGCCACTGTTCCAAATTAGGATAGATTATACCAAGAACAATAAAAAAGTTGCCAAGAACAATAACAATTTAATTTAAAGCAAAAATATTTTCGAACGTTGTTGGCGTCCAGGCGTCCGTCCACATGTGGATTTACCAAAATAGTATGGCTCAGTTAATACATATGTGTTTGTCTTGACACATTGCACTGTTTAGAACGTTCATTTATTGATGTTTCGGCATCGATCGATATAATGGACTTACAGGCACTTGCAACATGCAAAAAGTCAACTTTACAGTAACTACTATTCCATTTTAGTGTAAATTGAACAACTTTCCAAGATCCCCTTCCCGGCCTCCTGAATGTAACAAACGTAGCCTAAAGCGTATTCAAAGTGGTTTCTGAAACTTTATATAGCAAAATTTGCATTCGAGGTTGTCCATGCCAATCGTTTCCACCTTTTACCTTTTACGTTTAACTTATCAATCCCGGACATCCAGTGGACCCAGCCTACTATACATGTATAATAATCACGCACTGTAAACACTTTAATTAAATTTGTGTGTGGGGACTGGGTCAACATAAGCACGCCTCCATAAATGTACTTCGTATGTTAGTAAATCCACTCTTATACTCATGGTTTAGCTAGAAGTAGTGTGTTAAGAAGAAGTGTGAGGTAGAATTCTACCTCATATAATGCATTTGTTCGGGTGTGAGGAATTTATTATGAGAAGGATAATTATACTTTAATAGGAACCACAGCCGAGATTACTCATCAATTAGCACGACGTTATAATACTCCCAGCCACTGAAAGATGGATGTAATTGATTTATTATGAGAAGGAACATTTAGGTATTATGTCATCATATAATCGTGCTGTTCAGACACAGTGTGTCACGTCGTGTGTCAGCAATAGTCAGCAATCGATTTGCAGTTGATATTAACACTTATATTTGTTACACGGAGTTTATTGTTTTCCGAATAAACTTCTGTCAACGACATTAAATATTTTCCCATTGGCCCTTCAAAACCGTTAACATAAAATCCGTAGTTTGCAACGAGGGACTGAAAGTAATTATTTATGGAAACCGTAGTGAAGTAAGCAATGGCATCTGGCAATTCGCCCCAATGTGATAAAGAGGAATTTGCTGGAAAAAAAAAATGCGACGTTTTTCCGCTCCGTTAACATTGTTAAAAAATGTAGGACTATACAATAGCGTCGTATAGTTTTCTTGTTATGCGAATTCCTGTTTCTATTTTTGTTAATTTTATACAGTTTAAATGCTTTGATCTGCCTTTCCTGTTGTGACTGTTCTCTATCACCAACAATACTGTCATGGTTATGCAAAGGAAAGCGAATCCAGCAATCGTAAGTTGCATTTGCTCCCTAAATCCGCAACCGACGACCCACAATTCTCTGGAAATTGAATAGGCGTGAGCATATACATGTATATAACCTACTTGGATATGCGATGACATGAATAATTGTTCTGGTTGTTTAAAAATAAATTCAACTTACTTTTAAAAGCCAGTCACTGTCATGCACTTGTAAGGTATTTCGGTTTACAATTGTAATTGAATGAATGTCAATCACGATCTTTAAATAAGTGTTTTAAAATTAGATGACATGTTGGCTCTATTCCTTGCAATGTCGTAATATCTTATCATGGATTATGCAATGATCACAAAAGAGAATTGTCCTTTTTAAAGGTTGAAATGCAGATGTCGTGCGTTTCAGTCATTTGCGCGACCGTTTTCCCTTTAATAATTGTTGATGAAAGGATTTTCTATTCTATTTTTTCGTTGGTTTGTTCTACTTTCAAAGATGCCTTTGTGGTTGCATTTCCCATTTTGGCAACTCTTTTCCGCCAACTCCAGTTAAGATAGAGCTTTATAACAAAAGTCTATCACTAAGCAATCTGATACCAACCATACTGTTGTAATGATTTTTTGCACGTGATGCATGTAATGTAACTGTTTAGAAAGTATAAATAAAATTTATTTGGATTACCACTTCCTGATGTTATTGTAAGCCAGCTGATAATCCTTGTTACATACGTGTTCAAACGGTGGTAATGCTGTATTATAAGATAGCATCGTCAAATGACATATACGTACAGTATAAAATGAACATTTTCTAAAATACTACCTACGGAATGGCACATTCCCTTTCAGTACAGCTAAAAATAGTCAAGAAAATAATGTCGAAATTTATGATATTCAGCAGTGCAGAGACTTTCTGCACTAGTTCGAGCAGATGTCCATATCCCTCGTCCTTTGGTGCAGAATCTTCTCAAGGAAAGGGTGTTAGAAGAAAAGGTTCTGACAATAGCATTAACAAACAGCAGTAAACATCAAAAATGGATAAAAATTATTGTTTGAATTGTCTATCATTAATCAGGATAACTTGATTCATTGGTAATTCCTTCATCGTCTTTGCTTTAAATCTATATGCAGCTAATAAGCAATGCGAATATGCATCATATGCTCTGTGATACTACTTGCCATCACAATGTTCTGTGATGCTATTTGCGATCACAATGTTCTGTGATGCCATTTGCCATTCACAGTGTTCTGTGATGCCAGTTGCAATCACAATGTTCTCTGATGGCATTTACCATCACAGTGTTCTGTGATGCCAGTTGCCATCACAGTGTTCTGTGATTCCAGTTGCTATCACAGAGTTCTGTGATACAGATTGCCATAACAATGTTCTGTAATACAGCTGTACTACCCTTATTTTTTACGTGTAGATTATAATAAATTTAGATAATAGAATATTACAATGCAGGCAACGTGTGCTGCAGGCTATTTTACCGTCTTGTCAACGCTTTGATTTATGCTGTTGTTATATTTTTATTAGTATTTGTGCATTTTAGCCTAATTAGCAATTAATTTTCCGCTTAAGGCATGAATAATCAAATAATACTTTAACTAAAGCTTATTGTGATTAGATATGCCTATCGGAATGTGGGTCGTCAAAGTTTGGTGATCACAAAATCGTGATTTTCGGACACCCTTCTTCGATAAGGGAGAAGCTGATGTTAATATAAAAATGACAGTTATAGTAAAACAACGTCATAGGTGATTTTTTAAGTATTGCCAATTCAACGTAAATTTTTAAAGACGTAATCGTTACCCGTGGTATGTTTCTCAAAAAACTGTTAGTTATTAATTCCACATGATGCATATGTACGAACGCATGTCGAAAGGTTAATTCCATTGAATTGTCAAAGGGTGAAACATGTCGTCTTACATGTTGAACGGCTGGCTTCTGTCCCCGATTACATCACATGTTCTTATGTTCGTTTTCCAAACAACATAATTGGGTGGCTTGAACGATTCAGTTTTCCAAGAGAGGAAGTCGGTATTTATTGTCCATAAAATTAAAATAATTATGATATCTAGCTAATGCTAGTAGATCCAGAGTTAGATTAAAATAAAAGCTCATCAACGTTTAATAGCACGAGTACCCCCTACCCTTCATCCCTTGTGATATCGTTGGCAGCTAATTGTTTTCCATTTGTTGATGTGTTCAGCTAATGTACGATCGCAATTATGTTTGTTCTCCTCGTTACTTGGCTTCATTTGAAAATTACAACAAACAAGCCACACGGTGTGCGTATAATGTTTTAGCAATTCCTAGCACTGACCAATCTGCACTGACCAATGTAGATCGACCAAGTAACAATGGCTTCAGCGGAGATATTTAAAGATGAGCTCAATCAAGGATAGTTGGAAAATCTTCATCAACTTTGGCGACTATTTATGACGCTATCAAGGGCATTGGGTTTCTTCCCATTCGTTCAAGAACATGGTGATGGCGATCGTGCTTGTTGGAGTAAACTGTGAAATGCCTACTCCATCTTCGAGTTTGCTGCTAACAAATAAACATATCGTTATTTTGAAATTTCCTTGTGCTGAAATATTTCCGCTAGTGAGCTCCAAGACGTGGTTTTTGGATTTCCTGAAATTGGTGTACTGTATGAAGTGTTCCTGGCCTGGTGCATCATTGTGCACGTGATACAGATCGGATTAGTCAGCTCCATGTTATGGGCAATCAGCTGCCTGCTACAGGGCTTTTACCAGGACATGAAAAAACCTTTAGCCAATGACAACATGCGCGACCAACTAAAACTCTTTAAATTCATTTCCACTACCATCGTTGACTTATCCAGGTTTCAATTCAATTCTTTGGGATTTTCGCGGGGTTTCTGGTCATATCCTCCCTTCTACAAGCACGCTTTGATACCTACACTCTGATCGTTCATGCAAGTATCCACAAGGACATCTCTTGCATTGTAGCGTGGGGGCGAGCATAGCAATGTTTCGGATCATTCCAATCACAACACAGACTTTGCCAACTGTAGGTTTTGCTTCTTCAAATGCGTTTTGTGTTTCATATCTGACTTGTTTCTGGTTATCATTTCTATGCAGATCATCAGTGTCTATGTTTCCTACATGATCTTGTACGTTGTTCCAGTTTCCCGCCGAATCTACAAAAAACGTATTACGTATTAGTCGTATTTACTCTTGATATTTACATGTACATGTAGTGGTATCATTTAAGTCAAGTATTTTTATAAGTTATCTGAAAAATGTTTTTTTAAATTTAAATGTAACGACTTTGCACGCTTTTGAATTTCGAAACCACCGAGGTGGTATAAATTAACTGCCATTCTACTCTCTTTTTGGAACTCCAAATCTATTCTGATCCTTACTTTTGGTCTTTTTTCTTAATAACATCTGGCGTTGGAAGAATCTTTAAATGGTCAGCCTAATGCTGCAATAAATTCAATTTTGCAATGATGATGGTGTCCACCCTAATGCGGTGACAGACACAGAATAGATTGAGTTGATGGATTACACATGATATTCGCATACAGATTGTAGAGTACTGAGTTGATTTGAATTGATTATAGACTTTAATCATCTTTTTCATTTAAAATTTTAATTGAATTATTTAGTGATATCTAATTTTCGATCATACAATAACTGTTTATTCACCCGTTCTTCGCTAGTTATGCTACAAAAAATTATTAATGCTCAGTTCTCAGAATAGTGGAATACCAAAGTTTCCTCAGGATTAACTGCTATGTTACCTCCGACGTAATGGAGCTCTATGGCAAAATGATTGATGACGATGTACAAACGTATAAATCGTTTAGTGTGGTTAAATTAAAACCCCGCTAACTAAAGTTTCTCGTATTTACATGTGGGAATTAATATGCTACTTTAGTCTTGAGTGGAGTTTGATAACGTTTACGTAATGGGTCTTTGAAAGCTTCGGGTAACTTAACCTGATTCGTGCAGCTCCATGCTTATATAAACTTTTATTTGTGAACAAGGATGCGTTGTATACACTTTGAGCAATTTTACAGTTCACTTGGACGTGTCTAGTGATAGAAGCACCATGTTTTCATGGCAGAAGAAGTTGCGAGCCTCGTGATTACGTCGTTATTTTCATAAAAAAACGGGACCTGATTCTTGAGAGCTTCAGCTATCAAGAAAGCAGATGCAGGCATTGGAATTTTGCAAGTACAGTACGTGAAACCCAAAGTAGTAAATTTTTGCTCGCATTAAATAGCAATTATGCGGGAATGTTTAAACTATTTAATTACTTGGTCTTTATTTGCTTTGAATGTTTAAACTTACTTACCTTAGACAAAAAGTAATCAAGGTAGTATTCAGTTTTAAGGGCACGTCCACACTGCAAGCATGACGTTATATAACAAGCTGAACAACAGATTTTTAAACAAATTTATACGTGTATATCCACTGTTTTGTTATATGGTGTGAACGCGCCATTTAATAAGATACGTACATGTTAATGTTACAAGTTAATGCATAATGAAGCGTATCCGTCAGTGGTTTTGTTGTGATTATTTCATTTTCTAGTTAAAAAAAATTACGGACAGGCTTCAAGTTCTGGTAGGAAAGCATAAAAGATTGACAATGGCTGCTATCGAGCAATTTCAGGTGGAATCAAGCAAGGTTGTTTTGGGAAGTCTCGACCAACTTTTGAGGCCCATTCTTCTATTGTCTCGTGTCATTGGAGTATTTCCGTTCGCCACTATGAACAGTGATTGTGTGGTTCAGTGGTGGAAGAATTGGTGGAATTTGTGCTCAATCGTCTTTCTTTTCATCGCCTGTTTTGGCTTAACACTGGGAGTCACATTCATGTTGATTAATGGTGTGCCTCAAATAATATTCGGTGCTACCTACATATCTTACTTCGCCTTTCATCTTCACATTATCCTTTCGACTTCCACGTTCATTTATTTTCTGAACTGGAAATCCCATCTGAGCGACCTGTGCAGGCTGTGGTCATCATTACGGTTAGAAAATGTCACGGCAACTAAAGTTAACACCGATGTCAAACGGAAAGCCAAGTACACCTTAGTGTTAACTGTTCTTGGTTGCATCGTTTATCTTATTGGTAAGTTTCCATTGCATGGTGGACATCATACATTCAATAAAGATTTTTTGCATTATTTACGAGCTTAAAATAAAGTTCAATACATGCATATACTGTAGTAGTTGGCATGAAAGGGATAGTGGGTCCAATCATCTATTGTTCATTTTATAATTTAAGTGGAAAAATGAGTTTTACAGTTGCGAAACTGTTGTAAGAAAATGTGCTAAATGCCAAAGTTTTGTATGTCGTTGACGGAAGGCAGCAAACATTTGAGAGGTATATTGGATTAGCTGCATGGTTTATGGCTAAATTTAAAATGAAATTTAAAACGCGAGATACGGCGTCTGCTCAAAACGGCCGTCCGCCATGTTGTAGCGTCTCTTAGTCGCTAGGTCGCACGCCAGGATCTATGGCACTTAAGAAAGTAGTCATGAATATCGAAAATCAATATGCTATTAATTCCCTCCTTCCCAGGCTTTCATGATATTTTCATGTTTTTTTTTAAAAAAATTCATACGATTAATATTCAGCAACTGTTGGAAGATTCCTGGATGCTGAAAGTGTCTTCACACCTCAAGAAACTTGTTTGGAAATTTTAAAGTGTTATAACCACATCGCAAATGTCATCCAGCTTGGCCTTTTCTGCGCCATGTGCTGTACGTCCAGTTGCCTTCTGAAGTGCATTTGTGTAGACCTGGAAAAGAAGCTCTCCCAAGATAGCATAGATTCCCATTTGAAATGGTTCAGAGATGTCTTTATGACGGTCGTGGACTTCATTGAAGCTTCCAGTTTGCTCTTTGGACATTACGCGGGGTCATTGGTCTTCTTCTTCCTCGTCGAAACTTGCTGTTACACCTATGTGGTTTTCGTTATTTTAAGCTTTGGGGACCTCTTTACTATGTTTTATATCTTATTGTTTATGGTTGAAGGTCTGGTGATTATCATCATAGTATGCTTGTCAGCAGGCGATATCGCTGAACAGGTAGGCATAAAATAGCTGAAACTAAATTATGTGTAAAGTTTATAAATTGTCAAACTGCTCGTTTATTTTATCCATGTCTGTACCTGTAGGCTAGTCGCCCCATCCGCATCTTGCTAAAAGCTAAGGTCTCACAATCACCTTCTAAACGTCAGCTCCAGGTGATGATAGAAAATGTTCGAATTACACTGACCTGATGACGAGGCGATTGTATGTACTGATATAGATTCTGTGATTACAGGAATTAATGCTGCTGATTCAATTTTTAAAACATGTTAAAGCCAGCATTAGCATGTTTGGTATCATGCCAATTACTAAGGAATCGTTACCAATGGTAAGAAAGCTCTGATTCAAGTTTTTTATTCATTTCTGAGACATCAAGATAAATGATAGCAATATAATAAGAAAGGAGCCATAGCTTAATTGCTTTAAGTGTATAACAGTATCGAAAATATGTTCATAAGATTCAATGTTTGTGATGTTGAATTTTTTAATTCTTAGATTTTCGGCATTTATCTTTCGTACGTCTTCATGTTATACCAGCTTCCTCACGGGCACTTAGTACCCACGGTGGCTCAGTCAGCTGCCAATAGCACCATTTAAGCTGTTGGCCACAATGCTCATTCCAACATATTAAGTGAATGAATGATCACGTCCATTTTTATTTTTATTTTGTAAAGCATTTATTTCCATTTAAATAACTTAATAATATACACAGTACGTGTAAGCCTATACGCTCAGAATTAGTTATCAAGGTTGTCCTGCATGTTCTATTGTGAAATGGTGTACAGAAATATATCGACCTAGTAAAGCTTTTAACAATAATTCAAATTTGAAAGTTGTAGACTACGACTAAATTAATCTAAAAGTGGTTCTTCAAGTACTGTATTAGTAAACGCGTTTTCTGAATTTATTTCGAATTTCTGGTGAAATTAACCGTAGCGTAAAAACGGTAACAAGTCATGATAAGTGCAAATGCCTTTAAGGGCACCATCGAGTGATTAGTTTCAGCTTCATACCAAGTATGACCAATAAATTGTTGAAATGGATTCCCGCAAATTAAAATCATCAAGTTTATGCAATGTTAGCATAAAGGGGAAGTGTTCTATTTAATGGTGAAAATCGCAAAAAAGTATTGCATTTCAGTTATTGATATTATGTAAATACGGTAGTTCTCAATGAACTAGTTTTCTCCATTAATTATTGTCGGTGATAGGATTTCTTATATTAATTATTCCATATTTGTCCACTACTTTCAAAGATGTCTTTATGATGTTCAGCAACTAATATTCTGCTAGTGCCAATTAGTGTACCGGTGTTGCTTTCATTACGATATTTCATCTCTAATACAACCGATATTTTACTGTCTGCATAGTTGTTTTTGTAAGTCTTAACAGCGTATAGGCAAAAAGTTACTTGCGATTTATGGCTGAAGGTTATCCTAAGATCTGGTGTTGCATTCCTGCAATGCATGTACCATTGCAGATCACAAACTGTTGATAAAAGCCTATATTTCTTAGAAAAATATATGTAGTTTCAATTTTTAATTATTAAATTGGACATATGCACTTGATACAGTGTATTTGCCTACTATAAATAGTCTGGTTGGCTTAATTGGCGGATGAATACTCTTATGTTGATCTTGTACTTCAATTTCAAAAGATGGATGCGATTTGGCTTCATTTAACTTTTGACTATTACAAACTGTCGTTTGGTTTGCAGCGTGCTGAAAAGTTCAGGCTAATTTGGAGTTCGTAAGATTGTGAACACGTGAGGAGCCTTGTTAAGTATGTTTTCAATATTTTGTAGGGCCGCTCAAATCTACAGTGTAGTTTAAGAGAATAACGTTAAAAATTATAGTACGCATTTTTAGGCATGAAATTTACCATGGAATAGTATGATAAAAAATTCCGTGATCTCACATTTCCACGACACGTAATTGTTTGAAAGTGCCAGCGTTACCGATACACAGCTGCGTTATAGTGAAAGTTGGCATATGCATGAATTAGGATAGGTTTCTTAGTTTTATTTTTGGATATGCAAGCCGATTTGATGTACCTGCTATTTATAGAAAGTTTTAGCTCGCGAAATGATTAGTGGTTTATCTGGCGCGAATCCCAAAGTGTGCAGAAATAAGTGTAAGTGTTGATAACAACTACCCTAATTTTACCTAAACATAGGTATTTCTTGTAAAAACCATTTTTGGGAATCACTAGGATTCCATTGATTATTTTCTTCATATAAGTCAAATATTAATTTTGTTGAATATTGATTTTTTAATGTGCAGATATTAATTTTGTTGAATATTGATTTTTTAATGTGCAGATATTAATTATATGTCCATTCTCTACTGTTGTTCATTCCCCTTTGTTACCTTGGCAGACAACGTTTAAACCCGTTTTACAATGACAGCATGCAATGCTGATATCGAAGAAATTGCAAATGCTATTATTTTCTTTTCCAATTTGGTTTCTCATGTGTATTTGAGCACAAGGCAATTACTGTAACCTACTGTACATGTATGTGCTTTAGAAAGCATTAATTTTACAGCAGAATTCCCGCGTTACACAAGAATTCACGTAAGAAAATAGTTTGTTATATATAGTCATTTAAGCTTGTTATTTTACTAATCGCAAGGAGGCGTAAGTGTTTGGCTGATGTGTAAAGGCTTAAATGTTGTGTAGTCATCTGCTGCAAAGTGATTTACACAGTAATTGAATGCTTCAAATTCAACATGGTCTAATTAAGTTACACAAAATCAATCATGTTTTTATTTAGTGGAACTAAGACCCCCTTTAATTTCCATTCCTTCTGACAGTTTTTAGGTTATGTGATTTCTAAACAGAAATTCATTAATGGCTAAATGTTATTTGTTTTTATATATAATCCTGCTCCATTTGCCAGTCCTGAGATTTAAACTGGACATTGTTCCGGAGTTGCATAGGAACAACAACTGTTGTCCTTTATTCCACCATGTCTGAACTGACCAGCAATATTGAAATAGCAGACTCTCCGGGTGGAAAGCTTCTGGTTGAGTCTCACATGGTACCATTGGACAGTTTGGACCGTCTATGGAGGCCGTTTTTAATGACGTCACGGGCCATCGGTGTCTTCCCGTACGCAACTATGGACGTTGATCAAATGGTTCGGTGGTGGAGGAATTGGTGGAACATTTTGTCGGTCTTCTACGTTGGCGTTGCCGTATACTTATTCGCTAATAACATCGATTACATGGTGGATAATGGTGTGCCAAAAATAGGTGTCGGCGTCAACTACTTGTCATATTCTGCCTTTAATCTTCAAGTCATCCTCTCCACCGCCACGTTTATTTATTTTCTGAACCTTAAGCCCTACCTGAACGACCTGTCCAGGATATGGTCTTGTCTGCTGTTTACGCAAGACACTGTTTCCAAGCTGAATGCCGATGTCAAGAGAAAAGTTAGACGCAATTTAGCATTGACAGTGGCTGGCTTTTTCTTTTACATTATTGGTAAGTGGTCCACCTACCTATTAAGCTCGCATGCATGCTAAGTTTTCGAACAAAATATGAAGTGTGCATTGGACTACCTCAACGGCGGCAAGTTGTAATCTTTGAAGGCTACTCGCTCGTCACTCTACACACATTTCCCCGTATGAAAGAATAAAACTTGCGACCATTTATTTAGGTGGTCCAATTAACGTTTCCTAATTTAGCTCGAAGACTTTGCAAACATGCCCTGGAGAGGGGAGTTATAGCTAGGTGACGAAACATTTTATCCGCCTGGTCCATCCAAGTGCGCACTAACACCAAAAACCACTTATTTCTAGAGAAAAAAAAATAATTGACAAAATTGAAAACAAATTATTCGTCTGCAATCCCTATTCAAGTAGCCAAGCAAGCAGCTATGGTGTTCATGGACTTGGCACATATTGGTTTTCTGTAACAAATGCATAGGGCAGTAAAATCAAAATCAATTCAATTCCAATTATACTCTGCAAGTTTTAATTAAAATCTATCGCACACATTCCACTCACACAATGTCTCCTAGCACTGTTTTTCCGGTAGCCATCTTACTGTATTTTGTACAATTTGATGCAGCATCTATTTTCATTTTGCGATTAATTTGCAGAAACCATCCTTCTAAATCTGAGATTTGAGCTTACCCTAGACCCTATAGGAATGCTAATGCAACTCTTCGCCGTTTGGTCTCAGACTGCAAATGTCGTTCATCTTGGACTCTTCTGCACTGTCTGTCGTACTTCCAGCTACATTTTGAAGAGCATCTCCTTAGATCTGGAGGCAAAACTGATAGAAGACAGCGTTGACGTCCATCTTAAATGGTTCAGGGACGTCTTCGTGACTGCGGTTGGATTCGTTGAAGTCTTCAACCAGCTTTTTGGACGTTACGTTGGATTTTTGGTTACATTCTCTCTCATTGAAACGTGCTGCAACACGTATACGTTTATTCCTTATAAGCACACTGACGACGTTACGCGCATGATTTTCGAACTAATTTACGCGGTGCAAGGTTTGGTTATCATCATTATTGTTTGCCTGTCGGCGGGCGAAATTGCTGATCAGGTAGGCTGCACCTATCGAATAATTGTCTGAATCCATGAAGCAAAGTATACCTATGCGTTTCTTTGTAGTTCGGACGTCCGTTCCGCATTATGCTGAAAACGAATGTATCAGAATCGCCTTCCAACAGCCAGATCCAGGTGTGCTAAGTTAATTTTTCAATGCACAACTACTGCACATGTATGTGCAGGTTGTTTGGGCCTTGGCGTCATAAAGAGTCTAAATTAATGTTGTGGTCTGATTTAATAGGAGTTGATGCTCATGTTGGAGTGCTCGAGAACTTTGGAAGCCAAAATTTCCATGTTTGGGATCATGCCAATAACGAAAGAATCGTTGCCCATGGTATGTTGCTCAAAAACAATTAATTGATTAATTTATAGCTGATACCTAATGTAAGAAAATACACGGTCTATACAGAATGTAACTGAATTGTGGAGTGCATGGTGATTAAGGCTCATACATATAATTAGGGCGTGAACATCTGAACACACAACTTTTTGTTTGGAATTGAATTCGCTGTGCATGCCAACCAAGAGTTGGTAGCCCGTTAAAGTTTTGGACGTCATGACATAGTTATGACGTATATATTTGGTTCATTTATCTATACTGTTTACTAGTAATCAATAGTATCGGCAATAAATTCGACCATTTGTCATAATGCAGTTGGTCAAATAATAACAATGTAACCATACATTTTCTTTCTTGAGGTTATTTTCTGATTAAATATTGTACATACGCGTCAGCTTAATACGTACATTGTATATAAGGTTTACTAATTTTCTACTTTTAATCCGTAGATTTTCGGTATTTATCTTTCATACGTCTTCCTGTTATACCAGTTTCCTCAAGATTCTGACAAAGCTAGCTGTGCTCTTCAAGCAGCGAATTGTACCAACGCCACCAATGATGCGTTTTGAAGAAGTTTCTCTGTGTACTTGTTGCTTGTTATTTACATGTACTTATATAGGCGTCTATTCGTTTTCCCTAGAATAGTTTCAAATGGTAGCGTAAATAAGTTTGCGATGCAAATTGATCAAGACATGATATAAATACAATTTGACATACATGTATTGTGATGTCTCCTGATGTGTCAGCCTATCGCCAACATGCCAACTAATTCGATGACTCCCTCAGAAAATTCGTAGCCAACAATACCTCTTAATCGTTGTGAATACCTGATCTTGGTGTAAGAAATCATGATACAGTCCCCGAAAAATTTCATAACGATGACATTACCAGTGTTTTCCTAGACAAATTTTATGACACTCATTTCTACATCCTTGGCTATGTTTTCCATCTGCTTGAAATGTGAACAGAATAAATCGAATAAGTCTTTCATGTTTTCGTGTAATCTCTAAAACGAAATTGAGCATAATCTTATTTTTGCGAAGATCGAATTAAAATCGTGATTAATTGAATGAATCTTTTCTTGACAATTCGATTCGATCTAAGCTTACATGTAGGTGGCGCGTCAATTGCAAGCATACCCTATGGGGAAAATTTGCTGCATCTGGTTTTAGCAAACTTAGATAGACCACGCACCTGGTATGCTGCAATATTATGAAGCAGTGGATTCAGGAGTTTAACAACTTGTCAGCACCAGAGCCCAATTGACAAATTTAAAGGACGGGTGTGAGCATTTAAGGTTTCCGTGTCGAAATGAATTGTTACTACTTATGCAATAGGTTCACAGTTATCCCTCAGGTTCATCAGCTCTTCACGTTCCTCATTTTTTATTAAATAGAACCCAGGGACAGCCTAAAAAATGCCATGGGCTTCATTTAAAGGAACTTGGCGTAAACATGCATTATTTAAGGCAGGTCTGGCTCAGCAAAATTAGTGTGAAATGAAATTTATATTCGAGACTGACTTAGCAAATAGCATCCGCCTTACACTAATAGTTGCGTGATCTCTGACGTCAAAGGGACCCAGCCAAACATAACCTGGTGATCCAATGCCGGCCTTCACCTCGACTGTTATTAAGTCATCACTGTTGTAATACTTATATGAATTAAGTAAATGACGTTCAGGTATCGTGATCACATTTTCAAGTTCACCCCTTATTGCTTTGACTTAAACATTGAAATGATGCTCCCCCCATCACCCTCAATCATTATGCATCAGTATTTTGCCACCTCGCCACTGAGATGATGACATACATTGCATGAAGTCCCAAATCGTCAAGGAATCATCACCTATTACGAAGCAGATGGCAACATTTATCCCATTGGTCCTTTCTTAAGACCATGAGCATAAAATTCGTACTTCTTGGTATTAAGGAATTTGACGTGATTAATCGTGGAGACCCAGGGCCGTGTATAAGCAAGGATATCTGGCAAATTGTTCCACTGTGCAATCCACGTGTTCTTAAAAAATTAGAGATTGTTGGAAGGAATGTGCAGAAAAAATTGCAACGTTTCTTCTACTCTTAGCTTCTACTACATGTATATCATAAGCAATAAGTACGGACCTATTATGATGTCGATGTAACTTGTCTACTTGTAATGCGACTTCCTGTTTCAGTTTCTATTTCTGCTAATGTTTTATTAACAACTTGTTTTCACTAATAAATTAATGTTTTTAAATCCCATACGCCAAGATCATGCATGGCTTTCATGCCCTACACGAACAACGTCGATTTAATATTGAACTTGATGAATCTTCATTCTATTTAAAGACTTGAGCTTCTTCAATCCGCAATTTCAGTTGTAATGGACCTCAGCTGTTTAATTTTTTAAGCGACAGTCTGACCTTCGTTCAATTCGTTTTGAGGTTTTTTTAACATACGAGTAGGTCATGTTGGAACATATATACTGGAAATAATCAGGCTTTATTAGAGGCTGAATCGGCTATATTATGCCTTTACTTTGCGTTATAAAACGCATGTCATGATTTTGATATTGGGCATACATGTATATGCTTCAAGCTATTTTTACTTTTACTTAGTCGTAAATATTTCAAATTGTCTATTGGTGTGTGATGTGTTGTAATGTGAAGCCTGTGTGATTTGTAGTTTTCAACATCGAGTGCATTCTGAGGAGACTTGCTAAGTATACTTTTAAACTTGAAATTCTATGCGTTACATGATTATTAACGAATAATGTTAAATACTGTATTATAAAAGTGGAATTACTAAAGTATTCCTGATGCACTGTGAGTAAAACTAAAAATTGCCAAAAAAAAAATAAATAAATAAAGTAAATTGTAGCGTGAAAATTGATGACTTTTAGAGGCGACGAACTTTGATATACAGTGGGACATTATAATGACATTTCCTCGCTTTTTAATAATTCTTTGTATGTTTTCGCAGTGTTTTTTCAGTGTGAATTCAGGCGCTTACATGCTCGTTGTGGGCAAAAATTAAATACAATTGATGTTTAGTTTTTTGAGTTCTCAAGGAGGGGGTTGTCGATTTTTTGGCAGTACTTGTTGGAAGGTTTGTCTGCGCAATACTTCCATTTTCTGACACGAATCCACCCATGGGTGTTGCGGAAATAGCAGACTATTTTTGATTGGCGTTTGCAGTTTAGTTTTTTACAATTGTCGTAATTTGGCCGTTTAACATCATGCGGTTTGCAGTACAAAATGCTTGATTCGGAAGATAGCCTATTCTCGATTATCACGTACGTTTGCGGTGTTACATAACTCTTCGCGCTATTACCACAACCAGAACGTTCAAGACCATCAAAATATGAGCTTTTTGTCTGACAATTTGCCATCCTGTAAGTACATCGATATATAGTCTTAAGTTTATTAGGGAAAATACTTGTGTGCACATATGTATACGCTGGTTAAATTCTTTCATTCAGGAATTCTGCATGTATATATACATGTAGCTACATTTCGTACTTGCTAACACATAATGCTTGTAATTTTGACGCTGATTGGTGACATTATTCTTCTCAGTTTACCAGTTCTAGGAACGCGTACATTCAGGCTTTAAGCTGAAGTCCTGAAATTTCAGAGGATCAAGATAAACTGCATACTAATAAAAAGCACCATATTTCATTGAAACATGTCTGAGTTGGCCAGCGATATCGAAATGGGAAAGGTTACGCTCGAAACGTATCTTGATTCGCCCATGGTACCATTGGACAGTTTGGACCGTCTATGGAAGCCTGTTTTTATGACGTCACGTGCCATCGGTGTCTTCCCGTACGCAACTATGGACAGAAATCAAAAAGTTCGGTGGTGGAGGAATTGGTGGAACATTTTGTCGGTCTTCTACGTTGGCGTTGCCGTATACTTTTTCGCTAATAACTTCCGTTACATGGTATCTTTTGGTGTCTCAGAACTAGATGTCGGCGTCAACTACTTGTCATATTCTGCCTTTAATCTTCAAATCATCCTTTCCA
Organism: Cylindroiulus punctatus; assembly: GCA_034695085.1. Taxonomy (NCBI): domain Eukaryota; kingdom Metazoa; phylum Arthropoda; class Diplopoda; order Julida; family Julidae; genus Cylindroiulus; species Cylindroiulus punctatus. The sequence continues at coordinate 2,178 of JAQFYZ010000596.1, read as the reverse complement.
CCGCCACGTTTATTTATTTTCTGAACTGTAAGCCCTACCTGAACGACCTGTCCAGGATATGGTCCTGTCTGTTGTTTACGCAAGACACTGTTACCAAGCTAAATGCCGACGTCCAAAGAAAAGTTCGACGCAATTTAGCATTAATAGTGCTTAGCTTTGTTTTTTACGCTTCTGGTAAGTAGTCCACCTACCTATATTCAACTCCCCTCTCAGGGCATGAAGCGTGAATTTTAACTACTCAAACGGTTGCAAGTTTTATTCTTTGAAGGCTACTCGCTCGTCACTCTGGACACTTTTCAGTAGTTAATCCGGTAGGTAATCCACTTTGCATGAATGCCCTGGAGAGGGAGTTGAATAGGTAGGTGGATCAAAATTTTATACGCCTGGCCATTTAAGTGCGCACTAACACCATAAACTACTAATTTGGAGATAAAAAAATAATTGACAAAACCGTTAATTATTTTGTCACTACCAGTTAGCGAAACAAATTATTCGTCTGCAATCCCTATGCAAGCAGCTAAGGTGCTCATGGACTCGTCAGATAATTTTTTTTTTGTAAAAATGCATGACACAGTCAAATCAAAATCAATTGAATTGCAACTGAGTATTCTTCAAGTTTTAACTGACATCTATCGCACACATCCCACTCACACAATGTCTCCCAACACTGTTTTCCCGGCAGCCATGTTATCGTGTTTTGTACAATTTGACGCAGCATGTGTTTCCATTTTGCGATTCATTTGCAGTTATTATCGGTCTATATCTGAAGTATCAGCTTACCATAAGGCCAATAGAAGTGCTAAGACGGCTGTTCATGATTTGGACTCTGACTGCAAATGTTGTTCACCTTATACTCTTCTGCACTGTATGCCGTACTTCCAGCTACGTTTTGAAGAGCATCTCTTTAGATCTGGAGGCAAAACTGGTGGAAGACAGCGTTGACGTCCATCTACAATGGTTCAGGGACGTCTTCCTGACTGCGGTTGGATTCGTTGAAGTCTCCAACCAGCTTTTTGGACGTTACGTTGGTTTTTTGGTTACATTCTCTCTCATCCAAACGTGCTGTAACACTTATGCGCTTTTTCCTTACACGCACACTGACAATGTTCCGATCATGGTTTTGGATCTATTCTACGCGGTGAAAGACTTGATTATCATCATTATAGTTTATGTTTCGGCTGGCGAAATCGTTGATCAGGTAGGCTGCACCTATTGAATAATTGTGTAAATCCATGAAGCCAATTATACTAATGCGTTACATTGTAGTCCAAAAGTCCATTCCGCATTATGCTGAAAACGAACGTTTCAGAATCACCTTCCAACAGCCAGATACAGGTGGGTCAAGTTTATTTTGCAATGCACAACAACTGTACATGTTTCTGCAGGGTGTTTGGGCCCTGGCGTCATAGAGAATCCAAATTTATGTTGTGGTCTGATTTCATAGGAGTTGATGCTCATGCTGGATTGCTCGAGAACTTTGGAAGCCAAAATTTCCATGTTTGGGATCATGCCAATAACGAAAGAATCGTTGCCCATGGTATGTCACTCAAAACCAATTAATTAGTTAATTTATAGCTTATACCTTATGTAAGCCATTCTTCTGTCTATATAGAATGTAGCTGTTTTGTGCAGTACATGTAGGTGAATAAGGCTCATACAAATACTTAGGGCGTGAATATCTGAACACACAACTTTTTTGATTGGAATTGAAGTTAATTTCTGATTAAAAATTGTAGATACGCGTCAGCTTAACGCGCTCCCCCCACCCCCCACAAAAAATTTTTCATAACTGGGGAAAAAATGAAAATTCAGGAATGGTGCCATCAGGAAGAATATTTGACGGTTGCCACGTTTTCAAGGTCATTCAGACAGGAAGTACTTCAAGGATGCAAAATAGACCTATGGTGTGAATTTGAAAGTAGTAGAGCTGCTAAGTAGCTAAGTAGAGATGCTAACAGTCTAAAAATGCTTTGTTTATTATTAAAATGCCCTTCTGTGAATTTAATTCAAGTTGCTTGTGATTGACGTTGATGCACTCCTGTACAGCTTTGAAGCATTGCAGTGAAGTCACGCGATCATTGTCAAGGGGCTTTCGGTCCTATAGGTGACATGTACATTTGCATCAGCACAGAGAACATGCCCAAAGGCAGGTATGTTTCCATTGGCAATGTGTTCATG
>JAQFYZ010000595.1:0-37960 GCA_034695085.1 Cylindroiulus punctatus | reverse complement strand
CCCTTATAATTATACAGATAGGTCATACATAAAAGAGGTTTTCCTCTTTATTTGTTGCATTTGTCACATTATTTTCCATTTTTTACAGAAATTGTCATATTTTGTCACCCATGTTTCAAATTGTCACATTTTGTCACATTTGTCACATCGGCCACATCCCTGCAGTATCAATCTGAAAACCCCAACTACTCATATACTTATTCCTGAGATTCATCAGCTCTTGGCCATATTTCATAATAAATGAGGAGTGTGAGGAACTGATGAATCTGAGGGACAGCTGTGAAGTTTTTATGTGAAATGGAAAAAGCTCAATTCCTCACAGCTGTCCTTCAGATTCATCAACTCAGCAACTTCTCACACTTCTCATTTATTATGAAATATGGCCAAGAGATGATGAATCTCAGGAATATGAGCAGTTGAGGTTTTCAGTGATCCCAACGAGGGTCTATTTCATTACAAATTAGGAGCATGACGATGTCATGAATCTGAGGGCCAGCCGTGAGGATAATATTACAAACCATTGTAATATTTCATAAAAAGACGAAATTGTAAAAGAATAAAAAGACGAGGAATGTGAACTGTCAGGAGTGAATTTTTCAGGTTTTTAAACCAGTAATAGTATCAATCTGAAAACCCCAACTATTCATATACATATTCCTGAGATTTATCAGCTCTTGGCCATATTTCATAATGAATGAGGAGTGTGAGGAGTTGATGAATCTGAGGGACAGCTGTGAAGTTTTTATGTCAAATGGAAAAACCTCAAATCCTCACAGCTGTCCTTCAGATTGGTCAACTCATCAGACTCATTTTTGTTGAAATTGGGTCCTATAGGCGCAATTTTCTTCGTTGAATTTTACCTGTGGATACTTGCGTCAAGTAGCTGATCTGCTTGGACAGCCCAATCTCTACATTTTCGAGGGTTTTCAGGAAGCTGGTGGTGTGGTTTTCCACCTGCTTCAGACTCAGTTTCTCCTTGCTCAGCTCCTGGATGGCCTGGCCTGCAATTCAAGCGCCATGTCATCAACAAACTCAAAAGCTAAGCAGTTAAACCCAAGCAAGGGTAATCGTCCCGTTTATTTACCTGCACTTTGCAGCACATTAGATATCTCTTTTTCGATGCCTTCTAGCTGCTCCAAACGCTCCAAACAATTGTACCTTTCAACAGGGACCGCCATTTTGAAAACCAAATTCTATTTGGAAAATTTGCACGTGCAGTTTGCGATGCGCCATCTGGCGGGCGTCTTAATCGCCGCAGGGAGGCACATAACTTTTGATTAGCTCGCATCGTAGCCGTACGTCCGGAAGGCGGGAATAACTGCGGCATATATTTTACAGGATGTCCCATAAGTTCGCTTCAAAAATATGAAATTTGCATAATTATAAACGAGCCGGTAATTATCCACGGGCAAAAACGACTCTGAACTTGTAAATAATTTGTCAAGTAACTTCAAGTAGGGTTGATGAATAAATAATAAAATAAATAAACAAAGGCAAGAATTAGGCGCTATTCGACTTATTTAGCTTTTTTTGAAATTTTTTTTAAAAATCAGGGTTCATACTCAAATTCACAAATTTATTTCCCCCACTTTCCCTGACAACCCCAGTAAATTTCCCTGACTTATAAATCGTGTACAAAAGTTTTTTAAACCTGCTCATGAGAAAAATATAATGTTTATTAATATCAACTTTTGGACATGGTCAGCAGAAATCTCAAAATAATTAATAAACATGTAAAGAATTATTTTTTGGGTATTTTTTGGGATGGAATTTATTTTTCAAGTTTATTTTGTTGAAAAAACTTATTTTCCCTGACACTCCCTGACCATTTTTCTCTTCCCTGCCTTTCCAGGTGCGTATGAACCCTGTAAATGATACAATGTGTCTCATAAATCACTATTGGATTGATTTATTTTTATGGTACATGTATTTGGAATCTTGAAATTTGTGAAGTAAGGTTGATAATAAATCAGGCATGAATTAGGCGCTATACGAGTTATTTAGCTTTTCTTGAAATTTTGTTAAATGATACAGTGTCCCATAAATCACTTTCGGATTGATGTATTTTTATAGTACATGCATTTGGAATCTTGAATTTTGTAATAATAAGTTTGACGAAGGAATCCGGCAAATAATTATCGTAAAGCGCCTTATTTAGCGGGTGTCCTATAAATCCTTTTTCGATATAACTATGATCTTTACGCATATAAATAAATCGGGGTCTTGTCCAGCTCCGAATCTAGGCGAAAAACACAAAAGCGACTCAAAAATGAGAGACTAGGATTATTTATACGGCAAAGTGCATTCGGTATGTACATCGCATGCCGTTCCAATAAAAACGGCTTAGCCAGTCACTACGTTTACAGGCAGACATTGATTGCAATTAATCCCGCAACATTCTGGGTTGCGATTCTCCATGGCCAAACGTTCAACGGGAGTAATTGCACTCAACCGCCGCATGTAAACACAGTGACGGTGACTTAGTAAATAGAAAAATATTTAAATACAATATGCGTACCGGCCGAGACGGCCTCTCGGCAACAATAACTTAACCTGTACAAGTTTTGCTCGGCCAAACCGTGAGACTCAAAATGACGGATTTTGATCGAAGTTAAAGACTCGAATTAAAACATTTGACATCGGCAGATCAGGCAGATGAATGCGTGTGGGCGGTGTGATGCTGGCAAAAGAACAAAGCAACAAAATTAAGGAATTTGAACTGGCAAAGAGCACGAGGCCGTTCATTTGGCAGTCTTGGGAAAAACGACCACCACGACGGTGATGTTGTCCAGCGATCCCCTCTGGTACGCCTGCATGGTGAGGCTCTTGGCGCCGAAGTCTGGCTCGTGCAGCCTCTCCTTGACGAAGGCCACGGCCTCCTCGTTGGAGAAGGCGTCCCACAGTCCGTCCGAGGCCAGGATCATGAACTGGGCGCCCAGGTCCGCCAGGTCGAAGGTCAGCACGTCCGGGTCGGCGATGATCAGGTTGCGGTCCTTCAGCGGGTAGTCGCCCAGGGCCCTCGACGTGGCCAGGATGCCGGCCACGCGCCACACGCCGTTGAACGAAACGAAGCCGCCGGCCTGCCTGATGCGCTTCTGCTCCTTCAACTGCGGAAACAAAGTCATTCTGTCATTAGCATTACGTCATTATCAACGATGAAGTCTAAGCTAACATATTCGCAGAAAACAGCGTATTTTAAGGAAACGGTATTGTTGTAATTTAGCAACGATGAAGTCTAAGCTAACATATTCGCAGAAAACAGCGTATTTTAAGGAAACGGTATTGTTGTAATTTATCAACGATGAAGTCTAAGCTAACATATTCGCAGAAAACAGCGTATTTTATGGAAACAGTATTGTTGTAATTTAGCAACGATGAAGTCTAAGCTAACATATTCGCAGAAAACAGCGTATTTTACGGAAACAGTATTGTTGTAATTTAGCAACGATGAAGTCTAAGCTAACATATTCGCAGAAAACAGCGAATTTTACGGAAACAGTATTGTTGCAATTTAGCAACGATGAAGTGTAAGCTAACATATTCGCAGAAAACAGCGTATTTTACGGAAACAGTATTGTTGCAATTTAGCAACGATGAAGTCTAAGCTAACATATTCGCAGAAAACAGCGTATTTTACGGAAACAGTATTGTTGCAATTTAGCAACGATGAAGTCTAAGCTAACATATCCGCAGAAAACAGCGTATTTTACGGAAACAGTATTGTTGTAATTTAGCAACGATGAAGTCTAAGCTAACATATTCGCAGAAAACAGCGTATTTTACGGAAACAGTATTGTTGTAATTTAGCAACGATGAAGTCTAAGCTAACATATTCGCAGAAAACAGCGAATTTTACGGAAACAGTATTGTTGCAATTTAGCAACGATGAAGTGTAAGCTAACATATCCGCAGAAAACAGCGTATTTTACGGAAACAGTACCCATATGAAAACGTTTCTGCAGAATTCTGCAGAAAATTTTTGGGCGCGAATTTTTTCTGCACAAAATTTTGCCCAGAAAAAGCATTAATTTCTGCAGAATTATTTCGGGTTCTATTTTTTCTGCAGAATTCTGCATGACTTTTTCACATGGGTATTGTTGCTATTTAGCAACAATGCAATTTTGTTTTGAAAAAATAAAAATGAAAAAAACACCGGAAATAACAGAAGTTAAGTACATTTTCCTCGAAATGTTTCCAGAAATAGTAATCGTGAATAAAAAATAGCCAATAATTCTGTAAAGGTGAGCAAATCCCTTGATTTACCGAGACGTTTCAAAAATTACCTTGCTATTTCATGCTAACATATTCACAGAAAACAGCGTATTTTATGGAAACAGTATTGTTGCTATTTAGCAACGATGCAGTCTAGATGTTTTTTTTTGAAAACCACCGTAAATAATGGAGGTAAAGTAAAATTTCCTCGAAATGTTTCCAGAAATAGTAATCGTGAAAAAAAAATAGCCAATAATTCTGTAAAAGTGAGCAAATTTCTTGATTTATAGAGACATTTCAAAAATTGCCTCGCTATCCCATGCTTACCCAGTTTCCCGGTTCTGACGTAACCCCTATAATACGAAAATAAACCAAAAATAAATCCTAATACCTGCTGCGGCTTATGGTCGAAGGACAGAGGGATGGCGTTGGAGCGAACGTCGCAGATAACGCCCCTCGAGTCGCCCACGTTGGCCACGACCAGCTTGCCGCGGTACACCAGGGCCACCAGCGCGGTGGTTCCTGCGAAATGAAGTTTTCACAAAATTTAGCCACCATTGAACACTTCAACTTTCAACAGCGGTAACGGTTTCTCGCCTGCCAAATCCTTCGATGCCTTCATGACTTCCATCATCTGCCTGTCGATGGCCAGAATTTCCTCGGCCAGCATCTGCGCGTAGTCGCATGGTGGGTCCTTCGGCTTATCCTCCGCTCCACCCTCGTCGGCGCTCGGATTTTTCGCCTCGCCGCCGCCGTTGTCGTGCACGCGTTTGGTGAAACTGGCAAACAGCTTCTTCTCGACAAACTCCGCCGCAAACTGAAATAATGCGAATTGAAAGTTTATTTAAAACCTGGATTAAGAGAGTTATAGAAAAGCTCGGATTAATTGTCTAGCTATCAAAAGTTTAAAAAAAATGAAACTGAGACTTTGCAGCCACCCTGTAGTTCCGCAGCTGGACGCCGACAGGTGGCGCCACCTGCGATGCCAATTGCCTACGAAAAGACTGAAAAATCGCATTTTTTTCGATTTAATGTGAGTGAGGATGATATGGTATCTTGTCGCCATAAATGAGACAAATGTTCCCCGAATCAAATACGGTGCTTTTTGATCGAATTCGGCCACTTAATCGTTTAAAAATGACGGTTAACCTCCGCCCAGCCTGAAGAGCCATCCGCGCGCTGCTCAATGACTAGCAAGGTGGTCACAAACATACAACATCCTTCCTATGGAATGACGGGGAAATGATGAGTGCCATGTCACATGAATAAATGAAAAGAGGTGCCAGCCCAAACTTGTTACGCATTGGCACGGACACACCTGATCCCTTGAGCAGCAGCTTTTTAAAATGAGAACATTCAGAAAACATCAGTGAGAGGTTTAGATTTAAAAGTGTTGAATCAGATTTTTTGAATGAGAAAATTCAGAGAACATCAGTAAAAGATTTGGATTTGAAAGTGTTGAATCAGCTTTTTTAAATGAGAAAATTCAGAAAACATCTGTAAAAGATTTAAATTAAAAAGTGTTGAATCAGCTTTTTAAATGAGAAAATTCATAACACCAGTAAGAGATTTAGATTCAAAAGTGTTGCTTCGGCTTTGTTAAATGAGCAAATTCAGAAAACATCAGTAAAAGATTTAGATTTAAAAGTGTTGATTCAGCTTTTTTAAATGAGGAAATACGGAAAACATCAGTAAAAGATTTAGATTTCAAAGTGTTGAATCAAGTCCCAAACTTTTTATCTGTCTTCTAATTCTAGTTTTGCTGGAAATTACACATTGTGTACAAGTTTTTAAACTGTGCTTTCACGTGATTAAAATGTTTGTAATTATCCACCTTTGATCCAATACTGACGTTAAATTTTACTCCAATCAACACTTTCTCGGTCACTGGTAATGCTATCCCTAGGGGTTTGTCCGGAGTGTTCAGAAATTGGATAAGTTTAGAAGAGATTGTATTAGATAACATGCTTTTACTCCTTTGAAATGGAGGGCTCCATACTGAGCTACAGCAGGGTTCATACTCAAATTTACAAAATCATTTCCCTGACTTTCCCTGACAACCCGAGTAAATTTCCCTGACTTATAAATCGTGTAGAAATCTTTTTTAACCCTGCTCATGAGAGAAATATAATGTTTATTAATATCAACTTATGGAAATGGTCAGCAGAAATCTCAAAATCATTAATAAACACGTAAAAAAATTATTTTTTGGGATGGAATTCATTTTTCAATTTTTTGTTGTTGAAAAAACTGTTATTTTCCCTGACTCTCCCTGACCATTTTGCTCTTTCCTGACTTTCCCTGATTTTCCAGGTGCGTATGAACCCTGTACAGTGTATATTGACCCACTTGATTAAAATGTTTGTAATTATCCACCTTAAATTTTACTCCAATCAACACTTTCTCGGCCAATGGTAATGCCATCACCAGGGGTTTGTCCAGAGTGTTTTGAAATTAGTTAACTTTAGGAGAGATTGGATTAGATGCTTTTACTCCTTTGAAAAGGAGGGCTCCACACTGAGCTACAGTGTATATTGACCCACCCATCGTGCACTTAGATAAGGCGCGTAAGCGTGCACCTGCACACGCGCCTAATTTTCCCCATCACAGCGCCGCGCGATATCGCTTCCGCGCCTTATGTATTCGCAGCCTCGGGCTGGAAGCGGGGTCCATTTACTCGCTCAGCTTTCCCACTGCACTGAATTTCGTTACCATTTCCCGTCACCGACCCACTTACGTCTCCTCCGTGCCCGTCGAACACGCCGTACATGGCCGGCATTTCCTTCCTGGTGGCGTCTTCTTCTCTGACGCTGAACCTGTCCTCCATCTTCGCCCTCCTGCCCATGATGGCGTAGACGCCCACGCTCTTGCCCCTGAACTCCCATCCGCTTTTCTCGCCCGCTCCCCCGACGACCCTCGGCGAGGCGGACGGCCTGTGCTGCAGGCCCAGCGAGCCGTGCAGCCTGTCCACCAGCACCTTGCAGGCCTCCGAGCACCGCAGCTTCTCCAGCCTGACGGACTGGCCCAGGTAGGTGATGGCCAGCAGAGAGACCACCACCGCCATGGCCAGCGTCTCGCACAGGTGGGAGCGCATCTGCCGGCTCAGCAGGCTCACCGTCGGCGAGTACTGCGCCGCCACGCTCGCCAGCAACTTCGACACAAGGTTCATGTGGGTGACAAGAGTGTGGCCGAAAATCTCGTCTTCCAGATCGTCGTCCATCTTGGATTCCTCGATCGTCTTCTGCTATACGACTGCTGGCCAAGATGGCGACCGTTCTACCCGATGACGTCATTCGAACGCGCTCGGGGGCCGGCCATAAACAACGGAAAGTCAATTTTATAAATTTCATTGAATAAATTTCGTTGAATAAATTTGAAGCGTCCTATTTCCAGCATATGCAGTGGCGGATCCAGGGTGGGGTACCGTTTGGCAAAATAGAAAATTTACACTAGATAGATTGGAAACAAAAAATAAAAATTCATACTAGATAGAATGGTTAATAAATCGAAAACTTTTGCAAAACAGTAAACTGGTTTTGCAAATTTTTTGCAAAAAAATGCAAAAAGTCAGCAAAGTCTGCCTTTTGCAATAATTTTGCAAACAAATGTAAAAAAGTAAACTGATTTTGCACATTTTTTTGCAAAAAAAAGTAACCTGGTTTTGCAATTTTCTTTGCAAAAAAATGCAAAAAGTCAGCAAAGTAGCAAAAGCTGCTTTTTGCAATAATTTTGCAAACAAATGTAAAAAAGTGAGCTGGTTTTGGAAATTTTTTGCAAAAACATGCAAAAAGTAAACTGGTTTTGCAAAATTTATGCAAAAAAAATGCAAAAAGTAAACTGGTTTTGCAAATTTTTTGCAAAAAAAAATGCAAAAAAGTAACCTGGTTTTGCAATTTTCTTTGCAAAAAAATGCAAAAAGTCAGCAAAGTAGCAAAAGCTGCCTTTTGCAATAATTTTGCAAACAAATGTAAAAAAGTGAGCTGGTTTTGGAAAATTTTTGCAAAAAAATGCAAAAAGTATACTAATTTTGCAAATTTTTTGCAAAAAAAAATGCAAAAAAGTAAACTGGTTTTGCAAAAAGTCAGCAAAATAGCAAAAGCTGCCTTTTGCAATAATTTTTCAAACAAATGTAAAAAAGTGAGCTGGTTTTGGAAAATTTTTGCAAAAAAATGCAAAAAGTAAACTGGTTTTGCAAATTTTTTGCAACAAAAAATGCAAAAAAGTAAACTGGTTTTGCAAAAAGTCAGCAAAATAGCAAAAGCTGCCTTTTGCAATAATTTTGCAAACAAATGTAAAAAAGTGAGCTGGTTTTGCAAAATTTTTTGCAAAAAATGAACAGCTTTTGAAAAATGTTATAAAAAAATGAACTAGTTTTTGCAAATATTTTTTTAACCGTGTATATTTAGGCCTCCATATACATACATGTGCTCACTGCAGACTTGAAAAGAGCTCATGTCATGTCATAAATTACCGTTTCGATTATATAATGGTCGAATTTTGGTGACGGACCCCGTTTGATAAAAAAAGCTGGATCCGCCCTTGCAAGAATTGGACATTTGTCACATTTTGTCACATGCAAATATTGCATTTGTCCCATTATTTTCCATTTTTTACAGAAATTGTCACATTGGCCACATAGAGTAGAGGAGAACATTGTTGATCATGATCCGTGATATTTATGGGCGACCCTCACCGCTGCACGAGGCCCGCCAGTGCTAAAGCGCTTCGGCTAATTGCCGCGACTTCCCGCGCAATTCTCTTCTTTGAACGCCCAACGAAATTATGAATGAAATCGTGGCTGATTAATCTGGTAATTAAACGCCAAAAATGCCGCCGAAGCAAACGAGGAGCAAAACGAGCAAGGCGCGAGCGTCCAGCGCCGTCCCCGCCGAAGAAGCCGCTTCTTGTCCGGCGCTCAAAGTCGTCATATTGCCTGGCAAGTTGTATCAAGTGTATCAATGTCATTGCAAGCTATACTCATGTCAAATGACCCAAATTTCGTTACTATTTTGATTTTTCTGATAATTTCGCACCTCTAAATAGAAACCCTACTGAAGGAGGATACCGAGGATGGTCACGGAGATTCGCCAGCTGCGAGTGTAGTCAAGCTTCGGGGCCCGAAAAGTGGTAAAAGTTAATTTTGACAGGCATTGAAAAATAAACTGAAAATCAGTGTGTTGGCCAAACATGCAAGCTCGCATTTTGATCAACTACTCAGTTTCTTTCAGTATATGCAGGTATATACAGGTATACTGTCATCACTGTCTCCGAAGAAAATGAAAATGATAACATGGAGGAGGGGAAGTTGATCACGAAAATGCGTTTACATGATATAGTTGAAAGCCCCATAAGTCCTGAAGTGATATGTTATTGAAACAAATGCAGGCTGGGCTCTGTCAGGAAATATTTATTTTTTTATTGCAACATTTGTGGAGTACGTGCTTCCCATCATCGGGCATTGAAAAGAACAATTCTCCAACAAAAGTTATTTGAATTGCATTGTAAGCGTTTATAAAATTTCGGAGGCAGCAACTTTTCAAAATTTGAGGCGAAGCTCAGGACAACTAGCTTTGAGATAGTAACATATAATTTTGGGATATTAAAAGTGAAATAACGAGCATCTATTCAGTGCCTGAAGAAACGCTCTCCGAAATGTTGCGATGCTAAAAATAAATATCTCCTGGAGTCCAGCCGCAATTGTTCGATGACTAAGCGATGACATTTATCATGACATGTGATTCTTCAAACACTCACCAAAATGCATCCATCCATAAAACGTTGCAAAAAAAACGTTCGTCATCAAATATTCCAGAAACTTCACTTTGATCCAGCATGTCGGTCCTAAAAAATTAAAAATTTGTTTTCATCTTCAGGCAATCCCGAGTTGTTCTTAGTCGACGACTCTCGGGGCAAGATCTACCAGATGAGCTGCTTCAGGGAGTCGCCGCGGTCATGGTTCATCAACGACTCCGTGAGCAGAGGTAAACTGTCGACAGATTCAACCGACGTCCACTTTGCCAATTACAAATTGAAATTACGATTCGCTTTCAGCCGGCAGCATAATTTTGACCACTGAAGTCGATCCGTTGTTTCTGATTTTACCGTACTTGAAGAAGGTATGAGAATGAAGAGAAATCCAACACTCACGTTTGAAGCGGCCGAATTTACTGCGAGTCCTTTTTTCTCCGCAGTGCGGCATGTTTCGCTCCCTGGATCAGGTCATCGTGGACACAGATTTTCCCGAATGCGCAAAGTTGTTATCCAGCGAGGACCTACAACGAAGAATGAAGTTAATAGCTGATGTTAAAGGTGTATTTTCGCTTAATAAAAAGTCAAAAATCGTGATTTCTTTTTTGTGGTGCAAAAGCCAAATGGGTTTCCTAACTTAGCACAAGCAGGTTATAATAATAATAATAATAATAATGGAAATTTACTCGGAATAATAGCATGGGTGATGGTTGCATAAAAGCAACGTACACTAAAACATCATTATCCTGTCACATGTGCAATTAAAATTACTAAATAACGGCTGTCAAAGTTAAACCCATCTTATTCTTTTGCAGAGCTGAAAGACATGCGAGCGTACCGTTTCAACATGGAAAAATGCACGAGTTGGTTAATGGGTAAAGTGAGCCGAGTAAAGAAAGTGTTGCGGGAGCGAGAAGTTCACGTCACCAGCGGCGCACAAGCGGCAACGTTCGTTAGAAACAAGAAAGAAAAAGCAGCCGGTGAAGGTATATAAAGAATCTTTCGATTGATTATTCACCCATTATTGGTATAGCTTTCCTTCGATGACCGAGCCCCGGTTTACATTTGTTATACTATTTACTAACGCTAAATTTCTTTCAGAGGATTACAAGAGGTATGCCCATGGCATCGTATCCGAATTTTTGCCGAAAGAAATCTCCGACGTCCTGCTCGAGCAGCTGGGGTGAGCATATGCTTGCGCAAAAATTAGCGTTGATAATCTCTCTACATCTAAAATTTGTTTCGGCAAATTTTTATCTAGCATTTCGGCCCCGACTCCCGTCGAAGAACCTACGGAAGATCCTGCCGAGCCGCCAAGCAAGGTAAGCACAATTGTTGCCCAAAACTTTCAAAATATTGTGCTTTTCGGTATAATAAATTCGGTCGCATATTTCTTAGCGAGCGAAAACCTCAAGTAAAGACAACGGCCCTATCGAGGACTACAGCGTGGGCTCCGCGTCCAGCTGGGGCCTGACAGAAAAAAAGGTTGGGACCGCGTACCATCTCGAATGGATCCTGACTTGGTGGAACTTGAGGCTAACGTACGCGATTGCTTTACGTTCGCAGAAACTGACCACTGCCCAGAAAGCGTTGAACAAAGTGGACAAGACCGGGATGAAGAACATCGCCAGTTTTTTCGGGAAGAAGTCGACCAAATGACCAGTCGTGCCATCGGGGAAGTTTTCGCGCGTCGCCAATTCGAATTTTTTAAAATAAAACTTTTAAATTGTTTCATGTCTATACTGGACTACTATTATTATTATTATTATTATTATTATTATCCGTTCAGTCGTTGTCGACTCTCGGAGACTTCATAAGCCAATATTCTCCATTTTGTTCTGTCGAGCGCAGCTTCCTTCAGCTGTGCGATGGTCATATTGGTGTCGGCTTTGATGGTATCGAGCCAACGTGTTCGCTATAGATAAGTCCTAATGTTACAAATTTGGTTGTCAGAAAATTTGGGTGTTTTTCATTAGGTGTTGTTCAGGGTGTCTACAGGTGACACGATTAAAAAATATTGCTGTCTTAAAATATAGCTGTTTTTCTGCGTGTGTACAAGTGACAAAGACTAAAAATGTAAGGCTGTCCTAAAATTTAGGTGTTGTTAGCTGGGTGTCTGCAGGTAATACAGGGTTCATACTCAAATTTACAAAGTCGTCTCCCTGACTTTCCCTGGCCAACCCAAGTAAATTTCCCTGACTTTTGTGTAAAAATACAGGATGTTTTTAAACTTTTCACATGTATAATGTAAAATTACTCAAAAACTATATTAGATGGAATAATTGCAATGTGAAATCTTAAATGACAGCCCATAAAATATCAGAACTTTGGTGAAAACAAAATTGAATTTGGCCTACCCAATCACTCGTTATGCTCCATTTTTTTCAAACATTCGCAAACATTTTGCAAAAAAAAATGTAAAAAAGTAAACCGGTTTTTTCAAAAATTGTGCAAAAAAATGAACTGATATTTGCAATTTTTTGCAAACAAATGAACTGATATTTGCAATTTTTTGCAAACAAATGCAAAAAAGTGAACCGGTTTTTGTCAAAATATTGCGAACAAATGAATTGATATTTTCAATTTTTTTGCAAACACATGGAAAAAATTAACAGATTTTGGAAAAATTTTGCAAACAAATGCAAAAAAGTGAACCGGTTTTTGCCAAAATGTTGCAAACAAATGAACTGATATTTGCAATTTTTTTTGCAAACACATGGAAAAAATTAACAGATTTTGGAAAAAAATTTGCAAACAAATGCAAAAAAGTGAACCGGTTTTTGCCAAAATGTTGCGAACAAATGAACTGATATTTGCTATTTTTTTGCAAGCAAATTGAAAAAATTAACAGATTTTAGAAAACATTTGCAAACAAATGCAACAAAGTGAACCGGTTCTTGCCAAAATGTTGCAAACAAATGAACTGATATTTGCAATTTTTTTGCAAACAAATGGAAAAAATTAACAGATTCTGGGAAAAATTGGCAAACAAAGGCAAGAAAGTGAACCGGTTTTTGCCAAAATGTTGCAAACAAATGAACTGGTATTTGCAATTTTTTTGCAAACAAATGAACTGGTATTTGCAATTTTTTTGCAAGCAAATGGAAAAAATTGACAGATTTTGGAAAAAATTTGCAAACAACCGCAAAAAAGTGAACCGGTTTTTGCCAAAATGTTGCAAACAAATAAACTGGTATAATTTTTTTGCAAACAAATGGAAAAAATTAACAGATTTTGGAAAACATTTGCAAACAACTGCAAAAAAGTGAACCGGTTTTTGCCAAAATGTTGCAAACAAATGAACTGGTATTTGCAATTTTTTTGCAAGCAAATGGAAAAAATTTTCAAAACAAAATGCAAAAAAGTGAACTGGTTTTCGCCAAAAATTTTCATAAAAAGTAACCAATTTTCGCGAATTTTTTTGCAAAAAGTTTTTCACTGCAGCCATCCCCCTGCCCATGTGGTTTCCCTGACTTTCCAGGTGCGTATAAACCCTGTGCTAAATAAAGCTGCCATAAAATTTAGGTGTTTTCATGCACATGTTGTCTACAGTTGACTTTTGACTCACCCTGTAGTGCAGTTAAGCCTACTTTCTGGTTGATCACATGGAGCAGCAGCC
Organism: Cylindroiulus punctatus; assembly: GCA_034695085.1. Taxonomy (NCBI): domain Eukaryota; kingdom Metazoa; phylum Arthropoda; class Diplopoda; order Julida; family Julidae; genus Cylindroiulus; species Cylindroiulus punctatus. The sequence continues at coordinate 24,381 of JAQFYZ010000595.1, read as the reverse complement.
CAGCTCGAACCTGCAATGAAAACGACCGATTTATTCAATTTCTACACCCTGTGGAACATTTTGGTGCTGTTATTTTTCTTTGGGATGTTCGTTTACTTCTTGTTTTACATATTCTAAAGCAGCAAGGGCTAAGCTAGCTAGGGTTCAAGTCCAGAATTCCAGCAAAGATTTCAAGGTCAAAAACCACTGAAATCACACTTGTCTGACACGACATCAAATATATTTTGAGATCAACTGAAGTTGATAAAGTGGTCTTGCTCTTACCAGCCATGGATGCCTTCGAGATCAGGGAAGCCAGACGTGAAGACTGCCCTGCAATAAGACAACTGTTGCAAGTAAATCAAAATTACATTCAAAATGAAATTCATGAAAATTGCAATTTCCAGCAAAACTACCTAATTTCAGGAGCTGGCCGAGTACGAGAAGATGGCAGACGATGTAAAAATCACCGAGAAAGGTCGAGCATCATTTAGTCTTTCTTACATGTAGGGTGATTCGAAAATAACTACCCCACTTATTTTGCAGCACCCTGTATGCCTGCTGGCTTACAGGGTGGCTCAAAAAGTTTTTTTTTTTTTTTTTCTTGTTTTTTTTAATTAAAAGGCATAGAAAAATAACTAAAAATCCATGACTAATGAATATTCTACTTCTCCAAAAAAAACTGAAGTTTGTTTGTCACCCACAAGTTTAAAATGAAAAACAAAATCCATTGCAAATTTTTAATTTTTTTTGAAAAAATAACAGGTATAGGGAAAATTCACTAAAATCCATGGCTAATGAATATTCTACATCTCCAAAAAAAACCTCAAGTTTGTTTGTCATCCACAAATTTAAAATGAAAAAAAAAATCCATTGCAAATTTTAAAAAAAAATAACAGGTATAGGGAAAAATCACTAAAATCCATGACTAATGAATATTCTACTTCTCCAAAAAAAACTGAAGTTCGTTTGTCATCCACAAATTTAAAATGAAAAGAAAAATCCATTGCAAATTTTTAAATTTTTAAACAAAATAACAGGTATAGGGAAAATTTACTAAAATCCATGACTAATGAATATTCTTCTTCTCCAAAAAAAATATAAACTCAAGTTGGTTTGTCATCCACAAATTTAAAATAAAAAAAAAATCCATTGCAAATTTTTAAATTTTTTAAAAAAAATAACAGGTATAGGGAAAATTCACTAAAATCCATGACTAATGAATATTCTTCTTCTCCAAAAAAAAAATATAAACTCAAGTTGGTTTGTCATCCACAAATTTAAAATGAAAAAAAATCCATTGCAAATTAAAAAAGAAAAAAAACAGGTATAGGGAAAATTCACTAAAATCCATGGCTAATGAATATTCTTCTTCTCCAAAATATATCCACAAATTTAAAATGGAAAAAAAAATCAAAATTCATGACCAGACATTTTTTTTTCTCCAAAAACACGAAAAGTTATGAAAAAAAATTTCTTCTTCATTACTGATATATGAAAAACATTCGAAACTATTAAAGTCCTGAGCAAAATTTGCTATCCCCTAATTTTTGCCGAATAACTCTGAAAACAATACAGTAATTAGAGAAATTTCACCAACCCCATTGAAAAATACATGCAGAATTCTGCAGAAAAAAATTAGCCCTAAATAATTCTGCAGAAAAAATTGGTGCAACAAAAACTCTGCAGAAAAAATTCGGACCCAGAAAATTCTGCAGAAAACATTCGGACCCAAAAAATTTAGGCACAAAAAATTCCGCAGAAAAAATTTGGGCACAAAAAATTCTGCACAAAAAATTTAAAAAAAATAAATGATACCAACAGGTACATACATTGTACATGTATGCATGTATACATACATATTAAAATAAATAATCAATGCAATTAGTTTTTCAATTACCAGTACTATAACTGTATTCTTAGGATAAAGCTGAAATCATTTAAGAAAGAATCAAAAGTATAATGTATAATTTTTGAGGATTTACTAAAAGTTGTAGCGTTTAAAAACTCACCATTTTATGCCGCAGATTTGGTAGCTGACGGGTTCGGCGACGACAGATTCTACCACGCTCTGGTGGTCGAGCAGAAGAAGGTCGACTCCGAAGCCGGTAGGACTCTAGGAAAATTTTGAATTCTGAGACAATTCTGAACTATCCCAAAATTGTGAAAAAAAAAAATTCCTTTATCCATTTAAATTTGCAGACCGGATCATCGGCTACGCCTTATTTTTCTACACTTACTCCACGTGGAACGGCCGCGCGGCTCAGCTGGAGGACATCTACGTGCGCGAGAAGTACCGCAAGCTGGGCGTGGGCACCGCGCTCATCAAGACGGTGGTCCAGGTACGTGTATGTTGCGGACTTAGTTTTTTATGGGTCTTTGCTCCAAGAGTCAGAGGGTCATGCTGAAATGTTGAGGCTGAAATTTGCAAATCCGATTTCTAGACGATCCGCGCAAAAGGCTGCAAGCGGCTGGACCTTCACATCCTGGACTGGAACGCGCCAACCATGGCTTTCTACGAGGGCCTCGGCGGCTGCGACCTGACCGTCAAGGAGGGCTGGAACTTGGTGCGGTTCGACGAGGGTGCCCTGGACAGAATCTGCGCTGCTTGATTTGCTAAAAAATAAAAATAGAAAAGGCACCGCGTGCTTTTGCCTTCCGATGTCACGAAAGACATAAATAAAGTATATTTCAAATTAAACTCGGTATCCTGCAATTAGCAAAGACGGCTGAAAAAAGTTCAGAAATTAAACAACATCATAGCCAGTATCGCTATCCCGTATGTCCTTGGCTCGTTGATCGCTTTACGGCGTAACGAAAGACCTAAATAAAGCATGTTTCATTTCAATTCAACTCAGTACCGTGTAATCAGCAAATATAGGCTGAAAAAAGTCAAAAAATTAAATAACATCATAGCTGGCATCGAAATCCCATATGTGCCTTGGCTCGTTGATCGCTTTACGATGTAACGAAAGACCTAAATAAAGCATGTTTCATTTCAATTCAATTCAGTACCGTGTAATCAGCAAAGATAGGCTGAAAAAAGTCCAAAAATTAAATAACATCATGGCAGGCATCGAAATCCACTATGTGCCTTGGCTCGTTGATCGCTTTACGGCATAACGAAAGACCTAAATGAAGCATGTTTCATTTCAATTAAATTCAGTACTTCATAATCAGCAAAGATAGGCTGACAAAATACAAAAATTAAATAACATCATAGCTGGCATCGAAGTCCACTATGTGCCTTGGATATCGCTTTACGGCGTAATGAAAGACCTAAATGAAGCATGTTTCATTTCAATTCAATTCAGGTCCTCGTAATCAGCGAAGATAGGCTGAAAAAATTCCAAAAATTAAATAATATCATAGCTGGCATCGAGATCCACTATGTGCCTTGGCTATCGCTTTACAGCGTAACGAAAGCCCTAAATAAAGCATGTTTCAATTCAATTCAACTCAGTACCCCGCTGAAAAAAGGCCACGGGCACTCCCAAATTTAAGCTCGATGATACGACCCTTTATTTTTTGATATAATACACGTAGACATTTTCATCTTACACACAAAAATAAAAAGTGGTATCTGACGCATCTGTACAGTTTATACAATTATACTTCTAGTGAATAATGATTGGGGGGTTATTTGTAACTGAATACGATTAGTAACGCTACTGATATTCGTGACAGCGTATACGTCGCCCATACACATTGAAAATGTACACGTCTTTTTAAAAAAATATCGTCGCGTGATAAACTCGGTATATTTCACCTCTACGAATTTGGTGGTTTTTTCCAGATTTGGGGCGTGCTATTATTGCGATGATCCTGCATTTCGTCCTGGGTCGGCGTACAAATTTGACCGAAAACTAGTTTTTCAATTTCCGCTCGGGAATGGGTTTCAAAGCTTACCGCGGTTTCAGAAATTTCATCGCCGCGATGGAAGAACTGCGGGAATGGTGGCAGTTTGGGGCTTGGGACAGTTTCTTCGGGGCCCTGAAATGGATCTGAAAAATTATCGAAATTTCAATAAACTGACAGTTAAAAATCTAACCTACGACAGAATCCGGCCCCGCCGTTTAATCTCTGGAAAAAAAAATATTTACGAATTTGACGAGTTACGTGCCCCCGAGAATGTGAACCTTAAAAATGGGGGGCAGGAGTAAAGAGGTCTTAAAAACTACGAAAAAATTATGGAATTTGAGAGGATTTTTATCGTTGTTGGAAGTTGTCGGCCCGTCCTTAAGCGTCCTTTCCGGTTTTTTATCTCTCGAAGGTTTGGAGGCCTTTTTGCCATCTAGGCCAGCGATTCGAAACCTTAATACTTATGCCACTTGCGGCACGCATTCGACACAGCGGTTCTTGGGATTGATTGAGGCTGCACGGGCGTACCACGCTGATGCGACAAGCATAGTTCCACGCGAGTTCAGCGGGTTCGATGAGCCAATGTACGCTTCATTCGAGAACATCAACCTTTCTAATCCGCAAAATAACCACGGTGGGGATTTACGGTATCGTGTATGCATTTCATCAGTCACACAATTCAAAAAATGTGGAACGTTCTCAAAGAATCTCCGAGTTTTCAAGACCAGTTTTGGTTTTCCCGCATCAGCGTGCATTTTTTCTCGAAGAAGCAATAATGCAGCGAACGCTAGAAAAATCATGAGATTTTTTTTGCAGAACTGCATTACAAATGAAGGATTTTGATCCAAAATTTTATATAACAGCAATGCCGACATCATACCGCATGAAGGGAATGTCTCTCATGGCTGGATTATGCGTATGTTTAGTATGGTTATATACAGGGTTCATACTCAAATTTACAAAATCATTTCCCTGACTTTCCCTGACAACCCAAGTCAATTTCCCTGACTTATAAATCGTGTACAAAATTTTTTTAAACCTGCTCAAGAGAAAAATATAATGTTTATTCATATCAACTTTTGGAAATGGTCAGCAGAAATCTCAAAATAATTAATAAACATGTAAAAAAAAATATTTTTTGGATATTTTTTGGGATGGAATTTATTTTTCAATTTTATTTTGTTGAAGAAACTATTACTTTCCCTGATTTTACAGCAAAAAACGTAGGTTTCCCTGACTCTCCCTGACCATTTTTCTCTTCCCTGACATTCCCTGACTTTCCAGGTGCGAATGAACCCCGATATAGTATAATTAGAGGAAGGCGGAATTTGCCTCTATATTGATTGTGGGAAACCAAGAAAACCACAACCAGGATAGCCAACCTGGGGTTTGAACCCGGGCCGGCTATCTTGATTTGCCGAAACATCACTGGCGTAACGGAGCTCCAAGGAAAAATTATCCACAAAATTGGCATTTTTTGAGTTGTGTAATTGTTGAAATCGTGCGTGTACGCAAATGACACAGCACGTCGTTAAACGGTCGTATCAGCGAGGTAGCCGTCAGAAGCTCGCGGGGGAATGAACACACAAGCGCGTTCTTAGGCCGGCTGCGGACGAGCGGTGTTTTGATGCGGGGACGCAGCGTTTTCTCGACGCGCGTTCGTCCTAGGCGTTATTGTCAATGGCCGCATGCGTCAGCCGGACTGCGGTACCGCAGCGTCGTTGATTTGACATGGGTGTTCTGCTAGAACGTGCGTCCTGTAAGGCCATAGACTAAAGCGCCTTAGCTTGCGCTTCGGCAGTACATATACTAAAATTGGAACGATACAGAGAAGATTAGCATGGCTCTGCGCAAGGATGACACGCAAAATCGTGAAGCGTTCCAAATCGCTTGCATTAAAGAAGGCTGGTAGAAGAAGCGCCATAACTATCCGTCTGCAAAACGCGCGTTTATCGACTGCACGTCTGCATTGGATAATGGATGCTGCGTCACCGTGCGTCGTCTGCAGCCGGCCTTAGCGTGACCTAAAGCCAGTTTCCCCGAGAATTCAATCTTGTCGTTCAAGCCACACCGGTCAACAATCCGCAATCCGCGGCATTTTGAGCTGCTCACACGCTTCGACTCGAGTGAATTGAACGACAAGAAGGTAGTAAGATGGTCTCATATCGGATCGAATGCGGTTCGTGTCTGTCGAAAGTGCATCCTCCCGGCTCAAAAACCTTTTCGGTGGAAAACTACGTCAAAACTTGAATCGCGAGAATGCGTGTTCACCTCCTGCGGCTCACCTGGCCGAAGACCGCTGGTCATGGCGTTGGGCGCTACACGGTGGTGTGGATCTCGGTGCGAGACGCCTTGCCCATGAAGGCGATCTCGTTCGGCATGTGGAATGGCTTCGGCTCTTTGGCCTCCTTGTCCTCGTGGCTGTCCTCGGCCACGATGAGGGAGGAGCGCTTGGACTGACCCTCCTCCTCCGGCCGCGGGTGCTCCGGCTCCTCGTCCCCGCCGTCCACGTGGTCCACGTGGCCGTTGTCCACGCTGCCGCGGCCCTCGCTGACCGAGTTGCACCTCGAACCGCGCTCCCTGGCCTCCACGCTCGGCGTCCTGGCGCCCGCGCTCAGCGTCTTCATCTCGATGGCATCGATCCCTTGCGAGTCGCGCTGCGACAGCTTCTGGTGGAGCACGGAGTCGCCGTTCTGGAGCACGCTCTTGGCGATGGTGGGGCTGGTGCCCTTGCGGCCGGTCGACGCCGGGACCTCCTTCTTGCGGACGTCTGTGGCGCTCCCGGACATGCCGTCGGCGGCGCTGGTCGACTTGTCTTTCTCTTTGTCCTTGCCCTTGTTGCTGATCTTCGATATCATGCGCTCCAGCGGAGCCTTGCCCTTCTCCTTCTCCTTGCCCTTGGCGTGCTGCTTGCCCTCGCCGCCCTCCTCCGTCTCCTCGCTGATGGTGGCCAGGGACTTCTGCTGCGCATCGCTGGGCTCGCCCTCCTTCGCCGCAGTGTTCTGGATGGGAATGTCGTCTGAAAGCGGGCAGAGAAAAAGATTATTAGCAAGCGAGTAATCATTCACGGCTCAAATAATATGCGACACATTTAACGGCTTCGCGAAGCAAGAGGTGCTTAAAGGAAGTCTTTAGGAAACCGTGTTACGGGCGGCTTTCCAAACAGCAAAAAATCGAGACACTCTGTCCGGGTTGCCCAAACGATGGATTTCGCACAGGCACGTTAGAATAATAGGGAAATTTCATGTATTCCAAACTGTGTCCGGACATTTTTTCCCCAGACATTTTTTCACAAGGATATTTTTTCCCCAGTCATTTTCCCCCGTGGACATTTTTTCCCCAGTCATTTAGGTTAGACATTTTTCCCGGAAATTTTTTCCCCAAGTTTGCACATGGTAGAAAATGTAATGCCAGATGCTTTCCCTTTTTAAAACTGACAACATTTTATTAATAAATCCCATATAAGTGAAAAAATTAGTAAAAAACAAAAGATAAAATTGAAAATCGCCTTAGCCATTATATACGATCATGAAATTAAAATTGTGTGCTATGGCTCTCAAGTACAGGGTTGCCACTGATTTTTCAAAACTGTCTTGCCTGACTTTTAGCAGCATAATCCCAAATTTTGCCTGACTTTGCCTGACCTAAAAGTTAAACTTTTGTAACTCGATTACCCGGAGATCTGAAACCAACTGCTTTAATACAAAAAAATAAAAATAAAACCAAACTTTTAATGCATTTGAAGTTTCTGAATTTTTTCTTTCACACTTTCTCAATTTTGCCTGACTATTCCAGATTTCAGCCCATTTTGCCTGACTTTGCCTGACTATTTTTCCTTTTCCTTTTTTCCCAGTCCTGAAATGTGCGTGGTTTTCTTGTGTTTGGATGTTTCGAACTCGGTGACGTCACAAGTAGGCAGCGCCCGCTATTGTCAGGCCGCATGCAACCTGCTAGCTACGAGAATACAGACACTAAGAAGCCATGCCATGCCTCGTCCATTTCCACGGGCCGCCAAGCGTTTCACGTCACGGCACTACATCCAGGACCCGTGAACAGTTAGCACCTACTATGGGATGCCCTCTAACCAAAGTTGCACCTCTCTCTCAATTAGCCAGCTCTTAGGCGGTTGCTTAACGTTCATGCGGCCACCCGGCATTCGTCTTCATCGCGGACTTCGCCGAGATCGTCTGGGGCGCGTGGGTGGGGTCGGCACGGAACGGAAAATAAAAGAACGAGCTTGAATGCAGATACCAACGGCTCGTCATGCCCTAGAGGACTGGGTGCGAGAGAGAGCGCGAGCAGAATTGCCCCGCATTTTCGGGCAGTCGAGCAACCCTGCGTCGCGCTCTCGTTCTCCAACGCAAGCGGGATACGGTCCTTCGGATGCACTCGAAAAGGACCCGCATGCCAAGCGCGGGCAAAGGATCCACGGCGGCTGCTCACCCGGCAACTTCTTCGTCCTGAAGGAGGCGTTCGTGATGATGGATTTGGAGACGGTCGTCAGGCTGGTGGACGGCGATATCGAAATGCTGATTCCCATCGGCCCGTCGTTCGGCTGTCCGGAAGGCCTTGTGTGGAAGGAGTTGCGCACCCCATTGGTCACCTTCAAAAAACAAGAGGTTAAAACCGGTCTTACGGCGGATGGCGCGCTGCGCGGAATATGCGCGCTCTCGTCTACCAGCAGCACGTCCGCCATCAGTTCCTGGCTCGCCCGACTGTGTAAATCGTCCAAGGCCTGCAGTCCGATGGAGCCCAGTCCGTTAAACCTGCGACGGAACGGAAAGTGAAAAAGATCGGGTTTGAATCGATTTCGGGACTCGAGCAATTTTCTCCGGTTCGCATTACGTACATCGAGAAGTAAACGCCGTGCAGGATCTCCAGCAGAAACGAGGAGTTGAGCGGGATTCGGGGCACCAGGGGTTTGGAGTAAGGGTTGCCGAAGATGGTCTCATTGCTGTAGGACGCTCGATGATGGTTGCCCTGCTTGCCGAAGCCCTGTCTCGTCAACCTAAAGGTCGGTAACACGGGTCATCAGCAATCCATAGGTCAGGCATGTGGCCAGCTATGTCATATTTTGTCACATTTTGTCCCATACAAGAATTGGACATTTGTCACATTTTGTCACATGCAAATGTTATGCAATTGATTCTTAGTTCATCAAAATTCACCCAAAATATACTGTATCTGCAAAAATGTTACATCTTATTCATTTTTTTCCCCCTTTTTACACACGTTTTGGATAACCGATTTAAGTTTTCATCAGCAAGCTCTATTGCTGCCTTGCCGCTTTGAATGATGGCATTTGCAACTTCTACTTTTACAACATCTGTGCGGCTAGTACTGCAGGCCTCACGTAACATCTCCATTCCTGCATGCAATATTTTTAGGGCTTTTTCCTTCTTTTTGGTAATTTCCTCTTCATCAACAGACTTTTTTTGAGCCCAGTCTCCCTTATAATTCTACAGATAGGTCATGCATAAAAAAGGTTTCCCTCTTTATGTGTTGCATTTGTCACATTATTTTCCATTTTTGACAGAAATTGTTACATTTGTCACACAGGTTTCAAATTGTCACATTTTGTCACATTTGTCACATCGGCCACATCCCTGATAGGTTCCTTAAACGGTTTATTAAGAAATGACTAAGCACGTACCTGGTGCACATTTTGCAGAGCGAGTGCAACGACGACTTCCGAAGAAAACTAAGGTTTCGATTGTAAAGGTTCATCAGGACTGTCATCACCTGCATCCTAAGAAATAAAGAAAAACCACTTGCAGCTTGGCAACGACAAAATCCCGTTCCTCTAACAGATGAGTGAATTTAGTCAATCCTCGGCTCGCGTACCTGTTCTGGGCGTTGAGGTTCTCCACCTGATTGAATGGTCCTATGGCTATAACCTGACAGTCTCCCTTCTCCAGACGCGAAAGCGAATTTTCCGTAAGTGTAGCTGATGCGGCAGACGCGAGGCTTATTGGCTGATTGAGGCACGAGTTGAAAGCGTGAAAAAATGACGTGCCGAATTAGCATAAGCTGCGCTAATTGGCCGGGCATTTCCAACGACACTTTTGTTTCTGCACCATCACAATTGATTTCCTTACAACTGTTTCAAGAAATTCATCGAAACTCACCAAATGATATATTGAAGGCTGGGCGATGGAAGGCATCCGAAAACTATGAATTTTAGGCTTTCCCTTTGCATCCACCACTTCCTAGATCGAACGAAGATAACGATTAGCGCTTTCATTTTTTCATTCGCTATTTTGAATAGCGGAAAAATTACCAGATTGTAAATCCCTAAGAGCAGCACTTCGATGCACTTTATATTCTGGAAAGGAAAACGAAATGCATCATTAAAAAATCCTGGAGTCCCTTGAGCCGAAAATAAAAAGTAGGTACCTTTTTATCCCCTTGTGCGAGGGAGCACAAGCAGGCCGCTATCATTGCGGGAAGATATTGCAGCGCGAATCTTTGCAGCTCGACGTCTCTCGAGCGGTAGAAGCTGAATAGCTGATTGCAAACGCCTTCCAAAACCTTCGGTGACGATTTAAAAAATACGCAAAATTAGACTAAACGTGTTCGAGAATGGTAAGCCAAGGTAAAGCGGGCAGAGTCAACGAGTCACAATCTGCGCACATCGTGATTCTTTGGCTTCTCTTCGAATACGGTGAAAATTCCCTGGACGAGTTCGTTGTTTTGAACAGTGGTGCTGTTGAAGCTGCGAGATTCGGATGGGCTGAGAGCCTGAGAAGAAGAAGAGCGGAACAATTAAGAACTCGTATGCAGGCATACGCAGACTACAGATTTGGTTTCGCCACCATAACCGGTCTTCAAAGATTAGCTTTCGGATTTACTTTAGTCAGCAGTCACCGCATCATTGTTAAATTGAATTTAATGAAGCTTAAGGCAGTCTTTTGGAAGCGCATTCAGCGTCTGAAAAGCATGCAAAGCGAGAGACCAACGATATGCATCCGTTTGGCCTTCCACGTTAGGATTCAATGTTGAGCAGCAGCACCCGAGGAAGAGTCGGACCAATGACTCATGTCCGATCACCCTTACATTTTGAATACTTTGCTTAAAATTTCGCTGGACAAATCAAAAACTATTCTACTATTCCCCTTATAGAACTCCGAGCACATTCGGATCCGTACTATTGGTCTTTTTTCTTGCATGCCATTCGACGTTGGAATACTCTTCCAAAGGATAGCCTTAAGCTGCACGAAATTCAATTTTACAATGATGTTGGTGTCCACCCCATTGAGGTGACAATTACCGAATAATATTGGGCTGATGGATTACACCCCCTACCACATGGCATATCACGTGCTGCTAGTAGGGTACTGAGTTGAATTGAATTGAAAATTCCCTGGACAAATCAAAAGCTATTCCACCATAGTAATATATTAGATGAAAAAATTTCCTTCACATTTATGCAGCAAAAACAGTGACGATTGTGATTGCCAGGTAAGGTCAAGCAGGTGGGGGGTCCAGGGGAATTTGGGGGCGTTCTGGAAAAGAATTTGTGCAGTATTTAGCAGATGCCTGTGGTGGAGTACCCAGGATTTTTTTAGGGGAAGGGGGCTAAGCATAATATCTAGTATTAACAACTACCATCTTTGCAGTGGCTGGGAGATACGAATTCTTCAAGTGACAAAACACACACAGCCAATTTTTCCGTTTTTTAAACGCACGACGTTTCGCCCACTGAATGGCTTCCTCAGGTGCTAAAATTTATTAACGGAAATTATACAATCAAACGTGTTTAAGTAAAATGAATTGATTGTATAATTTCTATTAATAAATTTTAGAACCTGAGGAAGCCATTCAGTTGGCGAAACGTCGTGAGTTTAAAAAACGTAAAAATTGGCAGTGTGTGTTTTGTCACTTGAAGAATAATATCTAGTATAAATTGTACTATGACAAACAGACTGACAAACTCGACGAAACTGACTCAAGTACCTTGCAATCAGTTAGCCATTCACGAACTATGAGTTCAGCCATTCCCCAACAGCATTATACTTCAAATTCCCACTTCCTCCTAGCGTGATTGGGCGTTCGTGACAGAGCAGGAGGCTGAAAGAGAAAATGCAGACGATCTCGCTAATACTAAACATAAATTGCTAAATTAAAACACTGACAAATTATAAAATCTACAGAAAAATCAGAGCAGATTAGAATGTGGGCTTGTCCTTGATCAAACAAGGTTGCATGCTACGAGGACGTTGCTCAGCACTCACTTTCCACGGCGTCAGCAACGCGCAGGCATCGTATATTAGATCAGCGAGCTTAATCGCGTCTAATTAGATTCATATTAATCCGATTAATGAAAACAAATAACTCTACAAATAAAAAGCGGCGAAAATAGAACGAGCAAATCAGACATATTGGAAATCGGCAGAAAACCGAAGCCGCTAGCCGAAGCGCCGCGTTCCATCTCAGCCGTCAGCTGATGTCCAGCCGTCAGCCGGCAAGCAGTTAGACCAGACTAGAGACCTCGCCTATGTTAAATCGAGCAAATTTTGGGAACGATATTTGATATTACGACGGTATTGCGAGAAAATGCCCGCAACGATTGGATGTCGTACAGCGCTGGGCAAACGTGTCAAATTTCTTTTCATTACGAACCATTTGAGAATCATAAAACCTATCGAATGTTTTATGGATGGCCCTCGGTTGCCATGGCGACTCATGACGCCAGTGCACGTGCGGAGCTTGTTGTTGCAAAGATGGCGTCCAAGATGACACAAGATGTCAAAACTGCGCATAATTTGGCCGATAAACAACGAACCGAAGACATCGAATTGCGAACGAATAGAGATATCGACTTCCCCGGACTCCTGCTGTCGCCTGCGGTGCTGCTGGGCCTGGGAAATGCGGGCTTCGTGCGGCCGTCGCCCATTCAACTGGAGGCCATACCCATAGGCCGGTGTGGGGCAGGTATACATTGGATAGGACACCTAATAACCTGTAAAATGACACAAAAATAATTAATTGTTAATCATACTACGCCAAAATACAATGTATCAAATCAGCTGGTGATTTGGCACTTTCGGCCGGTCGAAACGCGACCAACCAAAAATTTGCAAACTTTTGGCACCTTGACAGACATTTTACCAATTAAATATATTTAATTGGTAAAAAGTAGCAAAATGACGTCTATTCAACAATGTCCTAAACACTTCCACTGCCTATTATTAGACGTCCAGAGGAGACTGCTATTGTAAGTTTGGTAGCTGTAAGCTGTGAGTTAGTTTAGCAGCATTGAAACGTTTATTTTAACACGTGTAAACAACGCGAATATAACAAATTCAATTGCACATAAACTACACATATCAATACTTTTACATAAAACACCAATTTTACATACTGTACATGTATCAGTGTCTGAAAGGCTGTGAAAGCCAAGAGCCCTAAAAGTTCCTAAAAGCAGAATTAAGCTTCACATTAATGATGTTCCATGTGAAAAAATTAACTCCTATACTTCCCCTAGAATTATTCACCAATTATATGTACCCTAATATAAGAAACTCATATCATTACTCACTTTTTGAAGATGTTGGAGGAGCAGGAAATTATCACAAATAATTATAAATGGAAAATAATAAATTTGGATTATTAATTGTTGACGTTTATCAGGCGTTGAATAAAAGACCAATGACCATCTATCAACTCTATGGCCAAAAATAGACGTTTCATAGCTGAAATGCTACTTCAACCTACTTGGGGTATACCAATTAAATGTTTTCGGTGTTAACATTTCTTGCATTTTTCATTGAATCGCTTTCGATTTTACTTGAAATGGCCTGACTTGACCGTTCTGGGCGTTGTCAGACCTAAGCTGATCAATAGCCCCCTACGAAAATAATAAAATTAAAAATCCGAAAAACAATATTTGGATACCAGGATACAAGGATACCAAAGGCTAGAAAAGATTTCAGTTATTGGTATTGCTCAGGATAATTTTTGCTGCGAAATTTATACATGTAGGTGTAAAAATCATCATTTTCAATGGATTTCGGGAAGTTTTACACTTTTTCTTCATGTTTTTTGCACATTTAATTTTTGCCCCCTAAGATAATAATAAAAAAAGGCCAAGCAGTGAACTTTGCTAGATCTAGTCCACTCTTGTTTAGGTTTCTCACCTGGAACATTGGTGCATGTTTTGACGAACTTCGACTCCAGTTGATAGCAGTATGACTGCAAATAAAGTATTTGTGTCAACGATATGAATATATCAATATTTTTCAACTTGCAACACTAGGCATAAAACTGTGGTACAATAACATTTACCTCTTCTTATTGTAGTATCTTCTGTAGTATTCCTCAGTTTTTTTCCTTTCCCAAAAATCCAAATGGCATTGACATTTCGGTTATGTCAGAGGTTTTGTTTTAGGATTCTTGGTTTCTTCGCAGTAGGGTTGAATTTCGATGCAAAACTTATCAATCTCAATTTGTTTCAGATTTGATCGTCCAAGCCAAATCGGGCACTGGAAAGACGTGCGTGTTTGCGGTCGTGGCTCTTGAGAGCATCAAAGCGGACAACAGAAATGTGCAGGTAGATGTTCGAGCATCACGCAGTAACAAACATAAGCGATCGTAATTTGTCTTTTTTTTGCAAATGTGTGCCAGGCAAGAATTACGTTGACCAAAAAGTGCATTTTCAGATTCTGGTTTTGGCCCCGACGCGCGAGATAGTCGTCCAGGTCCACGAGGTGGTCTCGTCGCTGGCGAGCGCGATGCCACATTTCAAGTGCGAGTACTTCATCGGTGGGACCCCGTACGCAGAGGACAAGGTCAAGATCAAAAACTGTCAGATGGCCATTGGGACACCGGGTATGTGCCGGGCAACTGCTTTCAGAAAAAAAGGCTCTCGGCCATTTCAAAAGTGCAATTTTTTTGTATTTTCGAAGGACGTATCCAGCAGCTCATCCAGGAGAATGTGCTGAAGACAGGCGCCATTCGCTTGTTCGTGCTGGACGAAGCCGACAAGCTCTTAGAGGAATCGTTTCAAGCCTCCATCAAGTAAGTACGACCAATGTTAATCTCGGCTCCCTAGTGGTCGAACCAATAAAGGATACCCATCTTTGTCTTGCAGCTGGATCTACCACAAGCTGCCGTCGAGCAAGCAGATGCTGGCCCTGTCGGCGACGTACCCGGAGAGCCTGGCCCAACTGCTGGCCAAGTACATGCAAACCCCGACTTTTGTGCGCATGAGCGAGAAGAACCCGGCCCTGATCGGTGAGCTGATCAATCCTGCAATTGGCCTGCAGAAGAAACTACGACATGTTTTTGAAATAATATTTTTTTGAATTAATGAATTAACACAACTGCGAAAGTTATTAAAAACCTTGAAAATGAAGCTGTTAATTATTACCTTGCCTACGCTGCCCGAAATCATGCAGTTCAATAAAAAAATAAAATGAAAAAATAGCAAAAATGCATATTGGCACGGTGTACGATTAGAAAAAAGGAACGTGTATGCACATTCGGAACCCATTTTTGTCAACTTTACCAATTTTTTTATTAATCGGCTTGATTTACGGCAGTGCATAACGTGGTAGTCACTGGCGGTCAGCGCATATTTCAAGGTAATTAACACCTTTCGGCAGTATGTTAATTTCTGCGCAACATCCTGTTGACTGGTTTGAAATGAACAATTGGATAAATTCTGTCATTTCCTAATGCAAAAGATGTAAAAAGGTTTTTTCATGGAAATTTGCATGAAAAAAAAATAAGCTATCGACGGACATTAACCGATCTATGATTTCAGGTGTTAAGCAGTTCTACAAGATCACGGAGTTTCACCCGGTGCAGGCCAAGGCCTTCGAGAACAAGGTCGTCCACGTGCTGAACGTGCTCTCGTCGCTGCCCTTCGGCCAATGCATCATCTTCTCCAACAATCAGATGACGTAAGCGATTTCTGGCGTTGGGCCGCCAATGGGCTACTGCGAGACTAACGCAGGTCCGTTTCCCATTCCAGAGCCCAGGCGCTGTGCGACCGACTTGACGTCCGCGGCTGGCCCGCCATGTACATATCGGGCAAGAAGGAGCAGACCGAGAGACTGCGAGCCATCTCCAGCCTGCGGGAATTCAAGTGCCGAGTGCTCGTCTCCACGGATTTGGTGAGAATTTGATACATGGTCCCTTCCGACTTTTAACCGAGTACATCTTTTGGTCGTTGTTTATTTGCAGACCGCTCGTGGCATCGACGTCGAGAACGTAAACCTGGTGCTGAACCTGGACGTGCCACGGGACCTGGAGACCTACTTGCACCGGATCGGGCGAGCAGGGAGGTTCGGTGAGTAGCCGAGAAGGAGGCCGCAGATGCTTTCGAATAATGAGAAAATGACATCGCTACAACTTTAAATTTCAGGCTCGCACGGGATCGCCATTACGCTGGCCTCCGACGGCGACGAAGAGAAACTTCTGATGAACATGAAAAGAGAAGGAAGGCTCAGCTTGGCCCTCCTCCCAGGTCAGTATATATCGTCTTGCAAAAGTTGACTTAAAAAAGTTCGGATTCCAACTGATTATTTTGCCAAAATAATCAGTATCGTCTTGCAAAAGTTGACTTAAAAAAGTTCGGATCCCAACTGATTATTTTGCCAAAATAATTAGTATCGTCTTGCAAAAGTTGACTTAAAAAAGTTCGGATTCCAACTGATTATTTTGCCAAAATAATCAGTATCGTCTTGCAAAAGTTGACTTAAAAAAGTTCGGATCCCAACTGATTATTTTGCCAAAATAATCAGTATCGTCTTGCAAAAGTTGACATAAAAGTTCGGATTCCAACTGACTATTTTGTCAAAACAGAAAAATTAGGGCAGGATCTGTGGGAGACGATGATGCTTACCGATGCGGTCAAGCCAGACAGAGAGGATGCTGTTGGTACGGAAGACCAGCTGCCAGACTGCGACAGTGTTATCGGGACAGAAGAGGTATCATCAGTGGACGAAGCTTCGCAAAAAACGTAAGGATGCTCGCTTGAATTTGAGAATGATGAATTGTACTAAGACTGGCATCTACCCTTCGATGCGTGTTGATGTAAGTCTGTTTGGAGGCTGTTAACGCATTGCTAACTTTGTCATTGTTTCCAGATCCAGTAAACCCGACTTGCCGATGAGCGCCATGTGGGCCGAGATGAGCAAGTTTGACATGAATGCGGAGCTGGAGATGATGGGCATTCTTAGGCCGAGGGACCGAGTGGTTCATCCCTCCAACTACAACAGGTCGTATCGGCCCCCTGCCGACCAGCCGGATCCACTTCGCAGCCCCTTGTGTGTCCAAATGAGTAAACTCGAAGTGAGCGGGGAGAGCAGCGCCGAAGCAGTGCCCGAGATCACAGAAGTGACCATCGAAGCCGACGAGAAGAGTCTCCGGGAGTTTCTAGCTGTCAGCGGCGAGGCGTGCAACGTGTGTGGCGTGCCCGTGGTAGAAACCACATCTTCGAGGTGAGGCCAGACCCTGTAGTATCAATTCCCTAGCATACATGGGTGTTTTTCTCACAAGATCCGTTTGTTCCTAATGTAATCCATTCCGTTTTCAGCGTCACCCCGGAGCCAGATCTGGACGATCTTTCTGGCATCCACGAGATCCTCCATCGGTCGCACCGGAAGCTCTTGCGCGATGCGAGAAATGGCCATGATGACAATGACGGCTTTCTTGAAATGCTCTCTCAGATCCTCGGCTGCCCTTTGGAGAATCGGGCAGCGAACGACGAATTCCAAATTCCAAGTCTTCCATCAGAAAGCTGTACTCATTCCCACGCCGATCAACTAGCAAATGATGCGGTCGTAGCCATCGAAGAAGAAACGGGTAATGATCATCCGGACCGGCCGATGTCGGGGACGCTGAATTCGTCTTTGGGTCACAAACACCGTCGCGTTCGGACTCATGCTCGAAATCATCTGCGAAGGAAAGATGTGGATGAAACTGCCGAGGAACCGCTCGAAGAAGAAACTCTGGCTGATCATCCGGACCGGTCGTTGTCGGGGACGCTGAATTCGTCTTCGGGTCACAAACACCGTCGCGCTTGGACTCATGCTCGAAATCATCGACAAAGGAAAGAGGTGGATGAAACTGCCGAAGAACCGCTCGAAGAAGAAACTCCGGCTGATCATCCAGGTTGGTCGATGTCGGTGACGCTGAATTGGTCTTCGAGCCACAAGCGCCATCGCCATCGCCGTCGAAATTATTCTCGGAATGATCGGCAAAGGAAAGATGTGGATGAAACTGCCGAGGAACCGCTCGAAGAAGAACCTCCGACTGATCATCCAGGTTGGTCGATGCCGGGGGCTGGGCTTCCGAATTTGTCTTCGGACTACCAAGGCCATCAGCAGTATCATCCCTTTGGTTATCAGGAATGGCATGCCACAAAGTACGCGGTTTGGTTTTCGGAGTATTGTCGAAGCATGTACGCTTACAACAAACATGTCCGTGCTCGGGTCGCAGCGCATCTCTAGATGGCGAGTAGTCTGTAGACATCTTTATAATTGAATTAAATACGTTTTCCAAGATGTCCGTGTTTGGTCTAAGCTGGAAAACTAAGTTAGTCTAAGTCTTGTGGGTAAATTAAGTTCTGCGGTAATAATTACTTACATGTACACCTCAATGGTTCGCTGCACAGATATTGCAAGCTAAATTTTATAAGCTGGGACGGAAGATAACCGTGATTTCAATATATAGAATATCTACTGGTTGGTGCAAAATATTCATTGCATGTCAGTTTTGTAATGGTACTGTGTGATAGTATTTGAATATAGTATACAACTGAATATACAAGGGTGAAAGTATATTTTAAGACTGCATGAAGTTACACCAATTGGGATTGAAATACAATTTATAAAATATCTATTTAAATGATTAATTAGCAAATTTTAATTTAACGAAAGAAATGACATCTTTTTCTTCTTGACAGGTAGGTTAGAAATAAAATGAAAAAATTAGCAAATTTTAATAGTTAATAATTTCCACAGGTATTTTAATAATAATTTTCAGAGACATTTTACCGATCAATAATTATATGTATAACTTAAATTTTTTATATTAAATCACAAGTTGTGTCGTTACAATTTAACTACAAAAATATGATAGCAATAATTATTGAAGGCAATGAAACCTTTATGATGCGATTCTGACCAGTGGACTTGACAATATCAGTGCGGTGAACCATCAATGTACTACTAAAGCTAAATAATTACCGTAGTTTGCAGCTTTTAAATAGCCATGAAACCTAGATTCATGCTTCATTTCACTCTAAAAAAAATCGAGATGCAAATTAGTCAACTATACGTAAATGTACAGCAAAATCACCAGAATATGGCTACTAACGTTCGATCGCGTTGCGGACAATCGCTTGCCATCCAACCGGCTTCTGTAACACGACCACCGAATGCACACAGCATTGATCAAAGCACTTTCACAAACTGTTTTACTTGGTGCAACGTTTATTCGGTCATTAGCGGCTTCATCGGGTCTACCGGTCATTTGGCACAACATCGACGACGTGTTAACGTAATACAACGAGAAACAGAAACGCTATTAATACACGATGAAAAAGTCGAACGGGGGTCCTCGGTTGCTATTATCACAGCTTCGATAATGAACTTAAAAGTGAAAACGATATAAAAAACTGTCGTTAGTGGCTGGTTTAGCTTACATATAAATTTATAAAATGTGCGCGAGAGAGTATGATATATATTCTGTGACCGCCCCTCGCTACGATAAGTTTGGGAAACTGAAAGCTAGCCCGGCAGTAAAGTTAGGAGTAAATAAAAAGAGCTGCGGCTGAAAAATGACTGGACTTCGCGCATTTATGTTCGTGTCTTCGATGTGCGTAATCGATCGCTTTGTCTAAACGCTAAAACGGGCATATCCAGGATATTTCCTTCGGTGGAAGACGAGGAGACCCAGGTAGCACAAATTGACCGGATGATGTCATTTTTAATCGCATTTGACATCATATTTTGGTTAAATGTTGTAAAAGTGATGACAAAATTATCAATTTCAAAATTTGTACGGCCATGTAGAAAGGTTTGATCACTGGTTCACTTGTATTTTCCACGTTGTTACTACTGCCGAGGCCCATTTGTGAATAAATTTGTAAACATAGAAGAATGGATTACTTGAATATTCAACTGAACTGTTGATATTTTATTCTTCACGGTCAAGTTACTACTACTTGTATTTGCACGACGTTTCGATAAATTTATAGCTTCTTCAGGTGCTGTTATTAACAATGAACAAATGGGAAAATTTTTAGATAAAAAGCCGAGAAATGAAAAAAAAAAAACATCAACCTTACAAAAACAATTAGCAATGTACAAAATGAGGACAAAAAGGCGGATTAATTATACAAATGTGTGAACCAGACGAAGAGAACTTTGGTTCTGGTTCACACATTTGTATAATTAATCCGATTTTTTGTCTTCATTTTGTACATTGCTAATTGTTTTTG
Organism: Cylindroiulus punctatus; assembly: GCA_034695085.1. NCBI lineage: Eukaryota > Metazoa > Arthropoda > Diplopoda > Julida > Julidae > Cylindroiulus > Cylindroiulus punctatus. The sequence goes on along the minus strand of JAQFYZ010000595.1, from coordinate 4,088 downwards.
TAAGGTTGTTTCTTTTTTTTTTTTCATTTCACGGCTTTTTATCTAAAAATTTTTCCATTTGTTCATTGTTAATGACAGCACCTGAAGAAGCTGCAAATACAAGTAGTAGTAACTTGACCGTGAAGAATAAAATATCAACAGTTCAAAAAATAGCCGGTCACTGAGAGCCCAAGGATGTTCCTCTCTTTGAATATTCAAAAATTCAAAAATCTATTGTTTTACGAGTGGTCCATCATGCAGGACAAAAATGATGCCCTTGTTGGAGATGTTAGAAAAAGAAGAAAAAAATTATAAAAAATAGATCCATTTTTGACGTAATGCGCTACCTGGGTAATCTCTGAAAATCTTCATAGCGAGGAAGAATCAAATTTCCATAAAAAGTAAATTGTAATGTAATTCAGTGAAATTTCTCAACAATTTTGAAACCACCAGTTACGGTTATCTAAGCAAATCATGCACGTAAACCTATTCACCTACATGACTTCGAGCTCACTCGTAAGACTCGTTCAGATGACCGTAGCTGAAAGTTTGCGCGTGAATGTAGTGACAGACTCGTTGGGACTTTGGGACAGAAACCTAACAGACTCATGAGACACGATCAAGGGCCGCGGCTGCGTCGCTTCTTGTTACATGCGGAGCCGACCGAGCCGCGTCCCAACCACGCACGACACGAAACGATACGAAAACCGACTCTGACTTTGTACGCGATTAATAAACTTTCAATAAATAAGCTAGATGGGCCGGCGGGGTTTGCCGATGGCCGTTTCGGGCAAAAATCGAGTATCAAAAACTAAGCGATGGCCAGGCGGCTCACCGTCCGATATCTGGATTTGTGTCGAGTTTCCCCTTTTTATCCCCTTGGTTCGTAATAAATATATAATTCCGCGGCCCGCGGGAGTCGAAATCTGAAAGGAGTCAAAAAATGTCATCAGTCGAAGCCGCGCAGTCCAAATCCCAGCAGAAACATTCTTCTCGATGTCTTCATTGCAAAGTTTGTTGCGAGGCACTTCCAAACACCGAAACCTGCGAACGAACCATCACGATATCAGTTCATGACTCGTGCGAAATCTAGCCAGCTCACCTACGAGTAGTTCTCTGTCGAGTCTTTTTGCCGGGGCAGCGAGTCTAAATCGCCGAACTCATCGCTCGGTCGAAGGCCGAGATTGGACGAACATCGAACTAATTCCACCGGAGAAAATCACTGATTCCAGACTTGTAGTAAAGGTGCGAACGGAACCTCCATCTTCCTTTTTGGGGTTATAGGGCCGTCCGCTAGAAAAACCAGCCCCATACGCACAAATTTAAAATGATTCATCGGTGCGGAACGTAGCAAGCGACATTAGAAACATGCGTGAGTACTTTCTCGGACATTTCATTACAGTAGAACCTGTCTAAACTTATACTGTAGGGACTGGGCTACGTACAGTTTAGACGGGATCATTAGGCCGGTTCCGACGAGCTCGTGACCGGCAAAATGATGTTAGCATATGGAGAATCATCAATCTTCGGAACAGTGACCGGCATTATGAACTGGTAGCAAGCCCCCATTGAAAAATTCATGCAGAATTCTGCAGAAAAAAATTATTTTTCTGCACAAAGTTTTCAGTTAAAAAATTCTGCAGAAAATATTACAGAAAGATAATATTCTGCAGAAAAAATTCTGCAGAGTCTACAGAATTATGCAGAAAGATTTTTAATAGGGTCTTTATTCACGGTCAATTTTTTGTTACTATAACCATGCATCTGTTTACGTTATGCACCTGAAGAAGGGATTCATTTCCCGAAACGTTGTGCGGACCGTAACAAAAAATTCACCGTGAATAAAGATTGCTACCAGTTTAGCATATGGAGGTTATCAGTTAAGACAGTATCAGTTAAGAGAGGTTCTACTGTGTATGTATGCTGTCCACTTCGACCGCTAGATTTTCTCGATCTATACTCTCCCAATTTCACTAATACGTAAAAAAAGTCGTACGTAAAATACCTGACAAGTCGTGCCATGTGGCATTTCTGAACCAAAATTCACAACAACTCAATTAGTGAAATTGTGAGTACAGATCGTAGCGGTCAAAGCACATACCGGCCAAAAAGTATTAGCGCGAGGTTCTGATGTCGCTCACTTCGTTTCCGGCTGATGAAATAAGAATCGTGATTGCAGCAAAATGGCTGCCTTTTTAGCAGACGATGCTTATATACGGTGCCACACTCCATCCTAAGGTAACGAGATGAAACCGACAGGTTTTAACTGCCAATTTGGTAACAACGGAGCTGCCGTCGGAGGCTTCCATCTTCATTTTCTGTTCTGGAAACCGGGCGATCCTCGATGCCGCAGCGACGATCTCGGATTTGTAGACGGATTCGCCACAACAGCAATTTCTGCTTGAAAATTGTCCGGCAAACACAGGCCAGGATGCCGCGTGTGTGACAGCGATCCCATCAAAATAGGCTGCAATTCGATGACGGTGAAAATTTCCAATTACAAAAATCTAGTATAAAAATAGAGCAGGCCAGCCGGCCGCTTGGATGGCGTCCTCGGCCGTCGCACCCGACGAGGTGGTCGGCTTATTATTGCGATTCCTTCTTGGGACCGAACCACGGCTAAAGAGCCGAGCCGAGTTGAAGAAGTGTGATTGTCACGTCTCGAAGAAGCTCGGATCCTCGTTGTCGGGCTGGCGAGAAGGCCACTGTGTCGAGGACAGCGAGAGCGCGCGCACCGGACGATATGTGTTGTCTGGTCAAAAATAATTCACCGACCATCAATCGGTTTGCGTGATTGAAATTCGTCATTTATGACTCATTTTTGATCTCGATAGTACGGTGAAGCTCGGTCAAATTAATAAATTTATTTCCATCTAAATTTGCACAACGTTTCGGCATTTCAATGCCTTCTTAAGGTGCCAGCATACGAACAAGATTAAACCAAAATAATTCTGTGGATTATCTGTGCCGTGAGGCAAAGAGATACAAAGCAATTTTTATTATTATTATTCTTATTATTATTATTAGTTTAATTGCCACACCCCTTAGGGTATTATGGCAATGAATGGTAAACAGCTAAAGTAAAACAAATTAAACAGGAAAAATGAGCAGTAAAGCTGCATTTTTCAATAATTTTGGAGGTCTGCGCAGTCCTGTGTTACTGTATTTGTAGCGTAAACCTTCATTACCACTCCTGGTTTAATCCCGAGCCTCAATGCTAAGATAATATAGCGTTCATCTTGGTTGCGGCAAGTTCAAATATTAGCACCTGATGAAGGTATTCAATTGCTTAGAAGTTGTAAAATTTAAAGAAAATGAATTTTTGAATTTGACCGAGCTTCTTACTGTAAAGTACAATATTCAGGTCACCGTATTAAAGATTCTCAATTTTCATACAAATATCGCTCGAATCAACAGATTTCAGGTCGACTATGTCATTACTTCGCAAATTAGTTGCAAAAGTCAAAATATGGACCAAAGCGTCCGGTGCAGCGCGGTCCCCTCCTCTTTTCATCGTCAAAATTATCGCACGAAAAGCGCTTTCTCGGAGAGAAAGCTCGTATATCGGGCGCTGGGCAGTAGCGGGGGAAAATGGCAAGACGAGAAAAAAAATCTGTTGTCGGATTTGACTTTTTCCGACCGGGACCAGATCCTCGTCCATCTCCCGGGTCCTTTCGTGTTTTTTTTTTAAAAAAAATCAGCAATAATTGTGTAAAAAATGGCGCTTAAAACATGGAGCCGAGCCAGGCGATGAGCAGCGGCACCGTGAAGATGCTGACTGATCTGTGGGTGATCTTGGGAGAGGCCGGCGCGGACGACGGCGTGGTCGGGCTCCGCGTGCCGATGTCGGGAGCCACCACCGTGGACGTGAAATCAAAGTCAGAGCGATCGTTGTTGCGCTCGCTGATGGACTCGCCGTAGCCACCGCCGCCGCCGCCGCCGGAGGACTCGATACCGTCGTCGCCGCTGCCGCTCGAATCTCCGCTGCTTCCTGGGCCTGCGTCGTCTGGAAAAGTAAATTTAACAAATTATAAAACTGCTTCAGAATAGTTGCTAAATTTGATGTAAATTTAACATATTATAAAACTGCTTCAGAATAGTTGCTAAAT